>CAMOHE010048709.1:16458-27432 GCA_946598075.1 Artocarpus hirsutus | reverse complement strand
AAAGCTGTTGCAAGCTTGCACTAAATTATTACTCTCTTCAACAGGCGCAAAAGTTTTTTCATCTCTTCTAATGTGATCAAAACGACAAGTTCGTTAAAACCATGTACAACTTGTTATTTAAGCGACTATTTGGAGTTTTTACCATTTACGTCTTTTCAACTTTTTATGATTTGGTCTACCACAAAAAAAAAATAATAATAATAATAAAAGTAAATTCTTATGATTCGACACTTGCTTCCTATTATATACTTTTTTTAAGGATAATTTAGTCTTTAAATTTACAAAATTAACTCAATTAATTAATTTCAAGGTCTATGCCCGGTTGGTATTTCTATTGATAGTGCACACTTTCAAACCATTGAATATGGTCAAAATCAATTATTTCTCTAGATTTAAAGGCTGACAAATAGATATCCACTGACAAGTCACTTTTTTAGCATGCAGAGAAATCTTCTAATTTCAATTGTTATGAGATGTTAAATTTTACACATTATAGCCGTAATTTTGACACTTGTGCCGCTAAACTTTTTATACCTAACCACCTGGTCCCTTAATAATTCTTTATCAGTAATATTCTCCGAACTAGTCATGAAATTCCTTAAAGCTTCAATTCTCTTTAACAGTTGCAGTATTGCTAAACATCTACGTTTACTCATTTTGGGACTAAAATGCTAAGAACAAAATTAAGGATAAAAATGTTTAAAAAAAGTTCCGGGGGCGCTTAAGTACGAAAAAACAGTAAAAGAAAACCAAAGTTAGAGGGACCATAAAGTAAACGAAAAACTTTTAAGGGCTCTGGTTGGACAGAGACGTTAGTAGTAATATTACAACCCTCACAGAAGTCACAAGTACGAAGAAAAACTCTCAGAAAACAATCATACTACTTTCTGTTTCAAACAAAGTCTTTCTTTCTCATCTTCTTCCTTTGAGTTTGATTCCGTTGAAATCTCAGTGTGGAAAGATGGAGCAGAACGAGAGATCAAAGCGACCTCCTCTTTTCTCTGACTATGGCAAGAATGTTAGAGGTTTGTAATCTCTCTCTTTTTTTGTCATAATATTCTATTTTATTTTCTTTTTTAAGTTCTTGTTTTGCAACATCAAAACATTTAGCGCAAAAAGAAAGGAAAAAAATAGTATTCCCATTTGAAAATGACATCTCATATAGAAGATTCAGCCTTAATTGGGACTGCGATAAGAAATGCTCTGTAGATTTAAGCTTTTCCATTGAGGAAAAAAAAAAGCTATTTTGTTTTCTGATTTACTCTTATGGAATGGACCCCTCTAGCTTCAAACGTGTTTCATATCAAGTTTCTTGGATTTCTTGATGTTTTTTCTCCCCCATTTGGAAAGGGCTAAACATGTTTGATTGAAGATTACAAATTGGTGAAGAAGTTTCGTACTCATTTCCTTTGTCGCAGACTTGCTCATGACTGGATTCTCTGGCGAAAATACGAAGTTTTCGGTCTCAACTAGAATTCCAAGTGGCCTGGTATATTCTAGTACTTTCTTTCTTTCTATATGTGCCAAACAAGAACAAGAAAGTTCATGCGTAAAAGATGCCAAAACTGGTTTACACAACTCTTTTAAATTGCCCAAAATCAGCTCTTTTTTTTACTTATTACTTTTTGTTAATTAAATTTGTATCATTATTATTATTGTTTTCCAGATCCTCCAATCAACTGCAGCAACATCTGGAAATGATATATATTCTGCAGATATGAGAGGACTATAAAATTACAAAGGAACCGACATTGTTTTTCTATTCAATTCATTATTTGAAGTGGGTTTTGGTGAATCTGATAATTACCGTCTAAATTCTAAATTTGCTTTTCTCCGATGTGCGAGTACAGGTTTGGGCATATAACGTGACTCTTCAAATGTAACAACAGTACAAACGTAGTCATTATTTAATTACTTAAACATACATTTACATAAACTTTTTTTAAACTATTTTTAAAAGATAACATTGCTAGTTAGTTTTAATTTAAAACTATTTTTACTTCTGTTTGAAAGAAAATTAGTAACATATTGTTAACGGTTTAACAATTATCCAAAGCATACATATAAGTAGAGTCGTATAGTTTTACATATTACTAAAAGAGTCATAATTAACAAAACTAACTGTGGAAAATAAAGCACCCAGCGTCTATTTCTTATGACTCCACTCTTCTCGTCCACCGTTTTGCCTTCAATCGATCAATTATTACTAACAGTTTGCTTACCTATAGTATGAACACTCTTGGGACGAGCTTTCGCACAACAAGTATGAACTATAACTCGCAAAACATTTAAAATAGTATGTGTTGATTATGCTCAGTTATGATTTTGTTTTATTATTTTATTTGCGGCCCAAGTAATCATACCGATTACGCACGATGAATAAGAAATTAGGGTTCTAAGGTCTCAACGACACCGTGATCTGATTTAATTCATTCTTATTTTTAACTCTTAAACCTCCCCATAGGTCAAGAGATAGGTATGACACTCTTGTTTAATTCATTCGTTATATAATATCGTTCTGCTTAGCAGTTGAGTTGTGTGCTTGTTGTCAAGGCAATAGACTGACTAAGGGCTGCTCTTGCATTGTTTTTGCTTTTGTTTTTAGGCAATAGAAGAAGAGCAAAAGCTAAGACTTTTCAGTTTTTTATTATAACAAGAAACTCACTTGTCTATTTCAGTTCTGTATGTGGTCTCTTCATCAACACGCTACCGTCTCCCTGTCCACTGTTCTGAGCCCTTACCCTGCGATAAACCTTTCTGCAACTGCTGGCACTCCGAGCCTTGCATTTGGATTGGAGATGGCAATGGTGAAAATCATGCCAACAAGATGGTATCCCCTGTGCAGCGCAGGAATTCAAGTAACAAAGCCGACCGACTTGGCATGCTTACATGCTTCTATATGTGTTTTCACATTGAACTGAAAATAACATAAACAACAAAAGTTCCAAGTAAAACCCAATCACAAAAGTAGCCATACAACTAGATTGCCATCTTCGAAACTGGAGTCATAGAAATCGTTAATTTTCTTTGTTCTATTTCAAGTTCTAGTATGATGTCATAATTATAACCAGCCGATTTTTTTTTTTTTTTTTTTTTTTTTTTGCTAATCACCTTTTCAGGGATTACTATGCCACATCATTGAAGGCATCATATGTTCATTATCTGGACAAAGCAAAAAGATTTCTGCAGGGGTAGCGGTAACTTGAAGTTTCTCAAAACATGATCGCAACTTCATGGCTGGAGGAGGATCATGGGTAATAATTAATCATCTGATAGCATTGAAGGCTAGAATTGATGGTCATGGGATGCTCAAGACTGTTTTACATCAAAATATCCGAGATATGGCATGTTTGACTATCACAGATGAATTTGACACCAAGGACCTCAACAGGAAACCTGGAATTGGACTGGCTATTGCTCTAGAGCTTTGAGTGGTTTCTGAAACTGATGGTTTTGTTTTATAAGTTAGTAAGCAGGAAGTTTAGAATAGATATTTGAGATATTGAATTTTATAGATTTTTACAATGATTGGTCGTTTGTAACGAGTCCTAATTCATTTGTAGATTTCAATACCAATTACCACGTAAAGAGGGATTTTTTTTTATCTATTTTTGCCGTTCTGGCGATCCTTATAAATCAGGTGAGACAAACTAGAAGACGAGTCATGATTATCATGGTGCTGCTAAGGACACAAAAATGTCTCATTTGCTAGAAACTGAAATAAAATGACAATGGAATTGCACAAGGAATTTTCATGTCGAAGAGTAATACCCAAATCAAGAGGCAAAAAACAGTATTTAGACCAATGCAGTAACTACATAAAAGTTGACTTCACATCCTCAGGAAGCATTTCCACACCAATTTTAGAGGTTAAATAAAGAAATGAATAAATTAAAAAACTCACCTATAGTGCTCCAAAAATTGTGTTGGCATGGAATATGGTCGGATCACTTTGGAGACTTGAATCTGGTGCACCATTTTACCATAAGCTCTTCAATATCAGCATCCATTCGAATATCAACACCACCCCAGACCAACATGTGGGGAAGGTCACCTCTTAAAGGAGGTTTGAGGTTCGAACCCGAGGGACGCGAAAGAAAACCCAAGGGGCTAGAGGATCCCAGAGGGGACAGTACGGATGATCGCAGCACGGGGATGGTCTACCAATAAGAGCCATAAGTCCGGGGGCCCCACAAGGTGAGTCCTATGGAGGCTTGAGGGAGCACGCCCGGGCCGAACGCCACAATAAAGCTCAATTGGTACTTGAGAAGGAAATAATAACCTCTTAAGGGAGGTTTGAGGTTCAAACCCGAGGGACGCGAAAGAAAAACCCTGAGGGGCTAAAGGGCCCAGAGGGGACAGTACATATGAGTAGGCGGCACGGGGATGGTCTATCAATAAGAGCCATAAGTTCGGGGGCCTCGTAAGGTGGGTCCTATGGAGGCTTGAGGGAGTACACCCGGGCCGGATGCCACAGGACAAGCCTTGGTATGCAAGAAAATTAACCTGACCTACGGGGGTGGTAGTTTAGGATTAATGAAAAATGTGGCAACAGCAGCTAAGTCTAGTGGTGTCGAAGTCCTAGGGATTATCCCTCGACTCCTGGCTAAGGGAAACCTTTGTGGACAAACAATAGGTAGGGAAAAAAGAGTTTTAGACACCCCTGAACGTCATAAAACCATGATTAATAAATCTGATACTTTTATAGCATTACCTGATGGTCTAGGTACCCTTGAGTAAATATTCGTAATTACTAGTAGACATTTATTGGGCTTTTCATTCCAAACCCTTGGGACTTTTTAATGTAAATGTTTTTTGTGATGGTTTTTTGAAATTTTTAGATTACGCTGTGGAGGAAAAATTTACTGTGGAATCAGGGAGACAAATCTTTGTTAGTGCTTCAACCGCTGAGGAATTGTTAGATAAGATGCAAATAATCCATTCGGAGTCTGACACTACAACATCCAAGCTTGAATGGGAGAAGGAAAGCCAAAAGTTGCCATTTGCTTTGAATCTCTGTTGTAATCCTTTGGTTTTATCCATGGCATTAGGCATGTATGATTGTATTTCATGTGTCACGAATAATTGTTTTTCCCACACTCTGTATTTCTTATGGTATGTTGTTGTTAAAAACTTTTAGATTCATTGACCCTAATGCCGGAATGGCTGGTGATACAGAGTACTTAATGCTTTCGAAACGCATCCCACTTAAGGTCCGATCTTTTATCTATCGATGTTTTTGTATTCTCTAAGCATGCATGATATGGGTAGCTGGATATACAGAGTGCCTTGTACTCTCGAAACGTATCTGTATTATGTTTGTAATATGTAGTATTTTGTTAATATTTTGTGGAAGTACCAAGGTAAACTATGGGAATGCGCTGTAGAAAATATGAATTATGTTATTTGAGTTGAATGTTTGTGTCATGAGCGTAGCCGTTTAATGAAGAATCTGTTGAGTTTGTTTACAACTACAAGATCTCTTCTAATATCTCTATATAAGAATTTAATCTATGATGTTGAATAGAAGTGCTTGTGTTATATATTTTCTGATTATGTTTTAGTTTATTAATGAGAATATAAAATCAACCATCTTTGACTTTTCCTTACCCATAAAGGAAAGGGAACCCAAAGATGAAGTATATAGAGTTTCTCTAGCAATTACCTAAAATGTAATTGTAAATCACAATCCATGGATAGTGAAGGACTGAAAAAATGGTAAGATCAACATGTGTGCTTTTTTATCAAATTCTTAGACTAAAATACGGTATTGTAGGTTGGAACCTGTTAGAAATACTTTTGTTGAAGGATTTGATGTTTAAAGCAAGGTTGATGTCTCAATTAAGTAAAAGGAGATATGATAATCCACATTTGGAGACAACAATACTGAGGGTGTAGAGTTGAAAGCGAAATCATTACAAAATTGTGATTTTAGAATAGTTAGATTTGAAATTTCGGAGACGAAATTTCTTTAAGAGGGGTAGAGCTTTGACACCAATTATTTTCCTAACGGGTATTATAGTAATTAAATCAATTATTAGTGTGCCAATTAAAATTGTTTCATCTAAAAACTATTTCACAATATTTATTTTCACTTATTTTTTAAATTTCTATGCCTATTTAGAGTATTTACCTAAATGCCCTTGGAACTTCTAATTAATTACGAAACTGCCATTTAGCATTATATACTCAAAAGTCTCTAGAGGAGACAAGCATCACTCAATTTTTACCTGCCCTCACCTATTCTGTTCTCTGATCATTTCAACCATTCATTTCTTCCCTGCTTTTCTCTGTTTCTTCTTTCATGTTTCTTTCTTTGTTTTTCTCTTCTCTTTTCTATCTTTTCTTTCACAAAGAAACAACCCAGAGAGAACCAAAGGGAACCTTAAGCTACCTTTTAATAAGAATCTCCACAAATGATTCTTCATAAGCTCAAAGATCCAGGAAATGTAAACATTTTCAAGATCAAACCATGGATTTGAGCTAAGTTTTGATGTTAAATTTTAAAAACTTTTAATCTTGGTTCTAAGTTGAATTTTAGTATGAAAATCATGATTTGTGTATGGAAATTCAAAGACGTTTGTTTATATATATCTTAGCATATTTTCAAAATGTTTTAGATGAGTTTTATGCCTTAAAAATCGATTTAGAGTCAAAAAAGTGTTTTGAAATTAATCTATCCAATTTGGGATGAACTAGGTAAAACTTAGTTATGGTGGGACGCGGTTGACCGCGTACAATATAGTGCAATCGCCCGCACTGAACAAAATGGGTAGGCCAAGACAACCGACAGGTTCGACAGACCAAGCTATTGAGTTCGGTGGGCCGATGGCTGAACAATACCGGTAGGCCAAACTTTGAGACTGACAGGTTGACCAAAGGTCCAAAAATAGAAGTTTTGTTCGGAAGGCCGAAAACAATGATCGGTAGGCCAATTAAGCATTCCAAACACACTTGTTTTACTTCGTTTTGTGTTACAAAATGTTTCCAGGATTTCATATAAATGACTATGGCACACTAATAAGAATAGTTGAAAAATCGATATGATTATGGATTAGAAATTTAGTTAAAGTATGGTTATTTTATACATCGTGGGATGACGGAGTACTTATAGATTACATGATAAGCTTGTTATTGTGAACTGGAAGTTATCAGCATGGTAATTTGCCAAGAGGTTGGGATTCTATTACTCATATTTTGTGAGTTTTTATGAAATTAAAATTGGTTGTTTTACTATAAGATATATATGTGTATGTTAAACTGCTATTATATGAGTATCACATATGAAACTATGACACGAACTCGTCATGTATTGTACAACAAAGAATATATTGATTTGACATATGTTGTTGTAAATTGAAAAGTATAGTTAGGAAAAAAACTGACTCTATAAATAATAAATAAATATAGAAGAATGGTAAGACGTGAAGAGGGGACCGGTTACGTCCTTGGGCATGAATACCCTAAAAGGTAAAATAGGGGGAGGTGATGACACTCCCTTGGGTCAAAAGTCTCAGAATGCATTGTATAGGAATTGACTTGGTGAGAATTCGGAGCTTGATGTCCCCTCATCGGAACACCTTTGGAATGTTTAAAGGGTGATTAAGTGCACCTATTTGGGTTTCGTTGAGTTAAGTGATATGATATTCTATTACACGGTGGATACAGATGAGCATAATTGAATCCTGAATTAAAATGTATACCTATATGTATGGAACCTAGTAAGAATGATCATAAGATATCCACCGTTATTAAACATGATAAAATTGATGAATAATGATAAGAACTAACTAACCATACAAGCTTTAATATAGTAAGGATAAAAACCTAAAGGTGAGTAATGGTTTTTCCTACTGAGCATGTTGTCGCTCATTCCCTTATATTTTCATCTTTTCAGGACTTACAAAGTGTAAGGTGACTACGAGGAAAATAGTTGAGGAAGCTATGTAGTTATATTATGTTGAGGTTGCTTCAATTGTTAAGAATGTTCTTCATGATAATGTAAGCATCAATTGTTACTTTCTGTGACTATATTAAGATGTATTGAGGGTTGAAATAATGATGATAACAGTTTTATATTATTAAATTTAAGGTGCTACATTAAACTATGGTTTAATTGTTGTTTATATTTTTGTTTTGATTTAAGAGTTTTCATTTAAATCTCGGGCAACTTTATTTTCAAAATTCATTGAAAACTGTTAACCTTCATATAGGGGCGTAATAGGTTTATGTCAAGGGAAATTGTCAAGAATAAGCTTCAGTGGAGGACCTCAAAGTTCACTAAAGAAAACCTCGGGTAAATCCTAAACGAAGCCTTAGAAATTATGTTTTTTGCTAGTATTTTTGTTATGTAAAAACCTATAAGGACTATGACATGGTCAAAGGTTGTTATGACATATTTATGTGACTTTTTTTATGCTATGTGGTGTATGTTGTTGTGAGGGACTAAGGTTTTCAAGTTTAAAAACCCATAAGTTTGAAAATTTAACAAAAAAAGAAGAAGAAGCAATTTTAGGTATTTTAATGAGATTTAGGGTTTTGATGGGTTTTAAGGAAATTAAGTTTCTTTGAAAACATGTTGGTTCTATCCAACATAGTGGAGGTAACAATTTTAATGAGAAAAAGTTTGAAAAATTCTTTGAGAGTAAAATTATAAAGTTACTACATTGGGGTCAAATTTGAAAAATGACCCAAAACGTTATTGTGCAATCTAAATTTCAGGAAAGTTAAAACATGAAAGTTGTATAACTTATTGAAACGGTTAAGTTAAACGACAGTTAGCGAAAATTTTCCTCAGTTCATAAATTATGACACGGTTTTGGTGTTACGACGACCATTTTGTGCATTTGCTACAAACACTTGGGCCCTAGTTAAGTTAATTATAAATCACAATAGAATTTCATAAATGAGCATAATTAAATCATGCAAGTTAGTTGAAAAGTCATCTCCTGAGTTATATTTAGACTTATTGGTGTAATAGTTCACTTAGTTGTTCACGCTATAGGGAGTCTAGCCAAGAGGCTGGAATATAACCAATATGGAGCTAGCATTGGTGGATGGACAAGTGTATAGTTAAGGTATGGATGCTGCTACAATAAACTTTTGCAATCCACATATACACATGTGTGTGTATATATATATTGGTAATGATGAATGTGTAGCATTGGAAAAAAGTATATCAGACAAGTTATGTTATGAAAGACTAATTAAGTAAATGTAATGAAACTTTTTGTAAATGACTATGGTTAAATGGATTGTACTATTTTAAACTTAGAGTATATTTATAATTTCAGTTCACAAAAAAATATGTGCATTTTTTTTAGGATTTAAACAAAATTTTTAATGAGTAAAGAAATGCTTAATTATGATCCGAAAAGACAGGTCGTGACAATACCCATATAGGGTGTTGTCTATTCTTGAATTTCTAATAATTCTTATGGCTTAAAAATTCTAATCATGCCTAATGATATCCATAAAAAATCTAAGATCGATCTTGCATACATAAACTTTATGTTCACCATTTCTAAATCATAGTGTTGACCTGTTGATCACTAAGATTTAGATCTCTTTTACCAAACTAACATTATCCAAAAATTTCATATAATCATATCGAGTCTGAAATTTTTTTTATCAATTCATCTCAATTTAGATATTCTAATTGAGATTCTTATAAAGGCAATTGCTCTGACGTATACATAAAATGATTGAATCATAAGAGTTTAGTTTCATACACCAAATAACTATTTTTAATTATCCAAGTGTGCTATTATAACATCACATTTTGCTACATGTTTCATATAAAGAATAAATAAATTTGTGTATTCATAACATTATTTATTACTAAAGCCTTATTACTATTAAAACTTTCTAAGTACACATTAATTAGGAAAATTTCATAATTATAATTCATCATTAAATTGTGATTTACTTATTAATTTGTAGATTTTTTCGGACATTATGGAGAGAGTATGGGTGTGTGTAATATCCAAAATGTTTATTGGTTTAAATATAGAATTTAATCAAAATTTAATAACAAATTTCTTTAAAAATTTCATATTTTGTTATTATGAAATTTTGTGAACAAAATGCAATAAAATTTTATGTACATTGTATGCGTAAATTTTTGCGAATTGTTATGTGTAATTTATGTACAAATTTTTATGAGTAAATGCTCAAAAACTTATTAAGTGCTTCTAGGGCAAAATTAGTGTTAAGTGTTTTTAAGGCAAAAATAGTGTTAAGTACTTTTAGGGCAAAATTAGTGTCACATGGATCATGTTAAAATTTAAATTTTGTGGCAAAAAGCCATGGAGTAAATATGAGTTTATAAGATTAAATATCATGTCATAGTCCAAATAGTAATAGTTCACCCAATGTTAAAATATAGTGTATAAAGACACTCAAAAAAGTAAATAGAACTAACATATTAGAACAATGTATAATTAATACTCAAATAGATTGATGAACTACTTTGATGGGGATTATACAATATGGGTTCATAGTTTACATGGGTATTTTAGGTTGACAAGAGATATATCTCCATAACATATTAGTGAAAGGACAAGGAAAAATACTATTTAAAGTAAAATTTGACTGTAAAGTAAAGCCTACTAGTAATAGGTGCCACAAAGTCAAAAGTCCCCATACTTTTAATGCATCAAAAGTCGTGGAAAATTTCCCTAAATTTAGGAGATGAAAACCGGTTTTGGGAGGGGCATTTTAGCGAAAAAAATTTCTTGCATTTGTCTCAAGCTCAAGGTTTATAAATACCAAAAGATTACCTTGAAGACGTTTGAAGATGTTTGCACCTTAAAGAGTTTGAAGATGTTTTGTGACGCCCCAAGGAGGGGTCAGTAGTTTTAGGTAAATAAAATAAAAATTAATATAAATAGACAGAAAAATAAATACAGACATGTCTAAAATAAGTAAATTAAGTAGATTTCTCATTAAAATAAATATCATAAAAAAATAAAT
>CAMOHE010048709.1:0-16438 GCA_946598075.1 Artocarpus hirsutus | reverse complement strand
TTAATGCATCAAAAGTCGTGGAAAATTTCCCTAAATTTAGGAGATGAAAACCGGTTTTGGGAGGGGCATTTTAGCGAAAAAAATTTCTTGCATTTGTCTCGAGCTCAAGGTTTATAAATACCAAAAGATTACTTTGAAGACGTTTGAAGATGTTTGCACCTTAAAGAGTTTGAAGATGTTTGTCCTACTTTCATGGATCAAGACATTTCAAATGAAATTGTTAGGCTGAAGCTTTTTTTTTTTTTGTTTAAAAAAAGAAAAGCTAAAACTTGGCTTATATTTTTAAAACCTAGGTCAATTAGTCCATGGCAAGAAATGCAAACTGAATTTTTGAAGAAATTATTTCCAGCTCATAAAACCAATGTTTTGAATAAACAAATTCAAAATTTTTCCTAGAATCCAAAGGAAGTTTATTTTAAATATTGTAAATGTTTTAAGGATTTATTGAACTCTTGCCTATATCATAATTTTGATAAATGACGTTATATTAGTTTCTTTTATGATGGTTTAACTTTTGAAACCTGTCAATTCATCGAAACAATATGTAATAAGGAATTCCTTGATAAAGAACTTGATAAAGCGTTAGATTTTTTGGATAATTTAGCTGAAATTCTCAATATTGACAACATGTTAATTATGAAAGCTCAATTAGGTTTAATGTTGCAAATGCTTAAAAATGTGTTCATCAACTTAGTCAAGAAAATGATCTAAATGTTAGAATTACCAGTTTGTCAAAAAGATCAAATATGTATTTTTTAAATATACCTTATTGTCAATGCGCACCCATATTTTTTTTTAACTCAAACACACATTTAATCAAAATGTATATTCTAATTGAAACGTACATTTTTGAACATTTATTAATTTTTTTGTTCATTTTCAAATTTTATGTTTGCAAATAGACCTTGTTAAACTTTTTTCTTCTTAATCTAGTGGAATTAAATTTTAAAAATCTAGATCTTTATATATATATATATATATATATATATATAAAAGAAATGCACCCCTGCACGTGCAAAGCGCATGTTTCGGACTAGTCAGATTAAGAAGTGACAAAAAGTAAGACGACAAATCAGTTGTGTCTAAAATTCCAAGCACATCTCTTACATTTTTAGCTCCTGGCCATGGTGACACGTTGCCATGCATCATGCGTGAGCCGGGGGTGCTGTAGACTGTTATATATTTTGTTAGTAATGTGTGGTGGCACAGCACACTTCACTTTGTCCTGCCACCATAGGTTCGTTTGCATAACATTGGCGTCATAAATTGATGAGTGTTGGGCGTTAGTTTTGCGGCTCGTTCGCGCTTGCGAGAGGCTGCTCTGTTTTATCAACCCAAAATGAAGCTACCATGTTTTAAGCATCCTTCTAAAAATTGTAGTAAATAACATGTTTTTCACAACTAAATGTGAGTAAAAATTACGTTTCAAAATATTCATAGTAAATAGCTTATTTACTGTTTAAGTTGTAAATATTACTACAATATAAATATACTATTTACCTTAATGCTTTAAAAATTACTTTTAAAATATACTATTTGCCTTTAAAAAGTTTCAAAATTTTATTATTTTCCCCATTCTCCCCACCTTAGAAATTTTGGACCACCTTAGAATAGAGAGTACTGGGGTCATTAATAAGATCCAAGCTATTTAGAAATTTTGGACCACCTTAGAATAGAGTGTACTGGGGTCATTAATAAGATCTAAGCTATTTTTATGAGAAGAATTTTTTTTTTTGGTTTATATGAGACGAGACTTGTAAAACGAGTATAATGCTCCTATTTAAAATTTTCTCAATATACAATGTTTCCTCCGGCACCAAAACCCAATCACCCATTAATCATTTATCGTACGATCGGCATATGTCGGCCTGTTAGATGCCTACGGTGGGATAAGTCCACCTAAGATTATCCCTCTAGATCTCTTTCTTTTTTAAGGGGAATTTAATTTCACGAGAAGCACATGGTTTTTTTTTGTTTTTGGAAAGTGTCGGAAAGCACATGTTAAACCATTACTTTTCTTTTTTAAATAATAAAAGATTTAGTGTTCATGAACGGCATTAATTTTAGGATAATAAATTTAGGAATCTCTTTTTTTTTTTTTTTTTTTGCCAAATTGGTTGTTTAAGATAAATCAACCATTCCAAAGTTGGAATGGCATTATTTATATAAAAAATAAATTATAATATAAAACTCTTATATATGCAATAATATTTTTGACCAAAATTAGTTAAAACTATACTTTTTAAACGCCATAAAATAATTTGTTTTAACAAATGTGGTCTTTTAAGTCTTGAATTGACGTTAGACCTCCATAATGTTATTAACTTAAAAAAGTGAAATTTTATATAAAAAATAGTCAAGTAAAATGCAAAATATTATAATTTTTTTAATTTTTTTATCTTATTATCTATCGTGTGTATTATTAAATTTAAATTCTCAGACCATGATCATGATTCATATGATTATCTTTATTAAATTATAAAAAGCATAGTCGTCGGGAATATGATTCATGTGATTATCGCTATTAAAATTTTCAAAATTCGTAGTCAATCCTTTTCCTAAATTAAAACTGAAAAGCAAAAAAAAAAAAAAAAAAAGAAACTGTAAATTAACTTGCTTAAAACCCTAATTGAAATTTATCAATTTTTTGCCTAAATTTTTATTTATCATGAATACACGACGTCGCGCTCAAGTCAATCCCACAGGAACACAGACTCAACTGTCCACAAACCCTGTAGCCAAAATAATAATAATAACAATAATAACAATAAAGGTAAGTATTTATTTATTTATTTATTTTTGCTAAACTCGCTCACCACCACAAAACGCTTACAAATTCTACCACGTCAAAACCATTCGTCACCGCCAGAACCTCCATGTTTCCGGCTCGTCATTCGCTGATCCTTATTACTGTCATTATTCCTTCATTGACGGATTTTTTTCTTCTTTTCTTTTTTTTTTTTTTTTTGCCTACTTTCTAGGAGGTTTTTTTATTATTATTTTTTAATTCAATGAGACAATGATAGCAATTGGAGGGAGATCAGTGGTGCCAAAAAATTGTCCTCATCCGGTTCTTGGTGTTGGGATTGAACCGCCATCGCTGAATCCAACTGGGTTTGTGAGCTTTCCCGATTCAGCGACCAACTCAAGTTCGAGGGTTTCGATCCGAGCCAAGGCCATGGAAGGTTCGAGAGCTGTGATCGTGAACGATACGGGTTTGAACACCAATGGGCACGCCGCCAATCTAGGTATGAGTTATTGGGATTTTGTGGCCTGTTTGGTTGCTGAGAAAACGGTGGGAAAAGTTTTTGAAGTATTTGGCTTGATTGCTGTATTTGGAATTGATTTTAAAACGCAATGTTGTTCCGGGTTTTGGATTTTTCTGATTGATTCTTTGTAATAAGATTTTTATCTTTTTTAAATTTTTTTTGGGTGTTGGGTAGGTAAAAACGAGAGTGTGCTGTCTAGCATTGGGAAATCGACCAACATTAAATGGCATGAATGTTCGGTTAACAAAGCTGAAAGGCAGAAGCTCCTCCAGCAAAAAGGATGTGTCATATGGATCACTGGTCTCAGTGCTTCAGGTTTGCTGTTGTTGGTTGATTCTTTTTTTCCTTTATAATATAGATAAATATTGTTTTTGTGCTTGATTGATAAATGTGAAGCTGTATATCTGATGATCTATTGGTGATGAACGATTTTTTTTTCTAAGTTAAGAAAATTAATCCATCTTCATTAAAATTTTTTAATTGTATACGGACTGGATGGGGCATGATAATCTCGCAAATCGATTGAGAGAGCAACACATTGTTAAATTACCTCTTGAACGTGGCATTAACTTATTTTATCTGCTGTTGGATTGATTGAATTTTAATTTGTTAAGGAGCCGAATTATAGGCACTATTGCTCATTCATGAAGAGATTAGATAAACAAATGTGTTGAATCTTGACAATGCAATGTTGTTTAAGAGGAAACGCTTACAATATAGTATTATGAATTATGGAACTATTTAAGTCAGAAGATTAGAAACACGTAAATCAATGTGTCAAAAGTGAACTCTTTGCGCCATTGTGCACGAATGGTATATGTCTACTTATTTATATGTTATGTATCCGCCTTTTCTTCTTTCTATGTTTAACTTTAAGTTTGATAATAGGGAAGAGCTCCATGGCATGTGCTTTAAGTCAGATGTTGCACTCTAGGGGAAAGCTAACGTATATCCTTGACGGGGATAATGTTAGGCATGGACTGAATCGTGACCTTAGCTTTAAAGCAGAAGACCGTGCAGAGAACATACGAAGAATTGGTGAGTCCCTTGAGACAGGAGAATGTTATTTTGCTTGGGCCTACTTTTATATATTTGTGTGCATGTATGATTTTAACGAGGCCAGGCGATTTAGATATATTACTGTGAGAATTAGGAGGTTTGCTCAATTGTTGAAACGTTTGGGATAATAGTCTTTTAAGGGTTCTGATGAATTTCCTTTATTAACTCCAGGTGAGGTGGCAAAGCTCTTTGCAGATGCTGGGGTTATTTGTATTGCCAGTTTGATTTCACCATACAGAAGGGATCGCGATGCATGCCGGGCATTGCTACCCGATGGCGATTTTATTGAGGTTGGTGCTTTGCAATCTTATTACTTCTTTTGTATCGGGGTACTATTCAGAAGTTAAAATAATGTTCCCAACAGAGCTCAATGTAACTTATATTGCAACAGGTGTTTATGGACATACCACTTGACGTTTGCGAGGAAAGAGACCCAAAAGGTCTCTATAAACGTGCACGTGCAGGAAAGATCAAAGGTAACCTAAAGCTACCTTCGAAATTTTTGGTTTATAGGTTCTGTACTTAACAGTCTGCTTATAGATCTGTGCCTATCTTCTTCTTCTTCTTTTTTTTTCCCCCGAGTCTTTTAAAACGTGCTAGCATTTTGGTTAAGATTTTTCTTTCATCTTTGACATATGTACTGCACTTCAAAGAGTCGTTTTTGCTCTCTCTTCCTTTCCTTTTCCTGTGTGAGATTAAACATGGTTATTCTTATAAATCTCATTGTCGTTCTCATCCTTTTGTGCATCTCACACCCTCACACCTGGACAAACACATGGTTAAGTACTCTCATACATATGTCTGCATTGTGTATCTAAAAGCTTGCTAATCTGCTTACGGTTGTTGCTACGTAGTTGTGTGTTCTGCTCTTGATTGTTCAATTGTATGTATCTACACGTGTACAACTCTACAGACAGTCCTAGTGCAGTTCCTTTTTATGTTATGACTTGATGTTTGGGCCAATGGTTCATCTGGCATACGTCTATTTCTGCATGCTTGGTCGAGAATATTCGAGTCCTGGATTATTCTGTATGCTTGTTGTTGATCCCCAGTTTCTCGTTCATTAGGATATGCTTATTGATATTTGGTACTTGTCCTAAAATTTTCAGGATTTACTGGGATTGATGATCCATATGAGCCACCATTACATTCTGAGGTTTGTATACTATCTAGCTAAGTCTATATTCCAAACTTCTAGAAATTTGAACAATACCACTGTGAGGATTCCATCCTACTCCCCTGTATGAGGATAACACCCTGCAATTTATTGCTAAATTTTAGGAAATAGAAGAGGTAAAATTTGGTTGATATGTTGAAAGAAGCAAATGCTAGACTTTTGAAGAAGAGTAAAACTGCCATACTCCCATTTTTAATTGTAAATATCCCTTCTCAAGTTGAATTCCCTGAGATGGGATATTCTTGAGTAGCTTTGAGTGTAATAATGCTCGTGTCTTGTTACAGTTGTCCAACAAGGTCTATCGTTTCTCTATCAAGTTTGACTATTTCAACTTTCAATTCTGGTCTGCCATGTGTATGGATATGATTGTCAAGGTTTTTTTTTTTTTCATTATTTAAGATGGAATTTTGATGGGGACTTTTTTTAAAATTTAATTTTTGCAGATAGTATTAGGACAAAAAGGAGGAGCCTGTGCCTCCCCATGTGAAATGGCCGAAGAAGTGATGTCCTACTTGGAAGAGAAGGGGTTCCTCCAGGCTTAAAGGTTGATGATAATTGGTCTTTCTTTGTGGGTGGCCGAATTTTTTTCAATTGTCAAAAAAAAAAAAAAAAAATTGAAGACAAGCCACTGAATCTCTAATAATTAATTTTCAGTGCTTTTTTCTTCTGTAATTATCAAACACGGGAGAGGCTAGTTTAGGAGTTTGCTCTCTTCGCTCTCTCTCTCTCCTCTTTTCTTTTCATTATTTATATTATATGTCCTTTACAGATTTCTTTCCTTGTTGTATATAATGTGGACAAAGGTTCTGTCAGAATGTCATTCTACTTTATATAGTATAGTGGTGTCTCAAAAAAAAATAAAGAAAAGAAAGAAAAAAACAAGTATAGGGTGTCTTTGTATGAGGTAATTACTTCCTACCTGGTTCATTCGGTTTCCCTTAACTGTCCAAAATGGTGTTTAATTATTTAATTACAAAATAGAATTATTTTAGAATATCTTATTAACTCTCCTCTCTGAGGATCGGTGAATGTTTTTTCCATTATTTTCTTGCTTGAAATAGTTCTTTGCGATTGATATGGCGCAAAATGAATTATTTTAATTTATTACATGGGGGCTAAATTATTTGAGCGAATCAGAAAAAGGTTTTCAAATATATGTATTTTTCCCTTCTAAACCAAATAAATTAAAAAAAAATTTTTTTGACCCTCTTGGAGAAGCGAAAAGGCATAGAAGTGCTCAAATCCAACCTTCTCAGCCGACATGCAGTATCCATACCTTACTAACCTGAAAAATTGGAGGTCGACGTATGTTACAAAATTAGATTTGCTCAAGAAAACATGTCACGAGAGTTTGACCAAGTTACTTGAGTTCTGATTGTAAAACAATGTCACACTTTATAGTACTCATTTTTTTTCCCTCCTTGAAAAGCAAACGACCCTTTTTTTTAGGGAGTTTCATACTTGTGTTTTGGCTCCGCGGGTAAGTTATGTTGTTTTAATAATTGGATTAACTTTTCAACGGTCCATGTGATTATTCATGTTAAAAATTTACAGTGCTTGATGCAAAATTGTTCCTAGATATAAGATTGGATCGCTTAAAAGTTGATCCAATAGTTTAAAAAATAGGACTTATTTGTAGGAACAAAATACATGTCCTACTATAAGTTTTGTTTTTTGTTTTTGTTTTTTTTTATGCACACATTTTGGGCTTTTGATTGGGTTAATAATTCAGTGGTCGTCGTTAATTTAGATGATTGACAACTAATGCAATATATAAGGTGAAGTAGAGTTTGCTATAAAAAAATTGTAAAAAGCCGAGTTGGTAAAATAGAATATCAATATGATTAATGTAACGGAAAGATTTTTTTTAACAGCTTCCGTCGATGTTTTGAAACATACCACTTCAAGAGAGTGAGAGGACATAGTTGCCCTCTCTTTTTAACAAGTTTTTAATTTCTGCTTTAGTTTTTTAACGAGTTTTTGATGAATTTTTTATGCAAACAAAAAATTAGTTAAAATCTCTCTATTTCCAAAATTTTTTTAAAAAGAAGAGATTGAAACACAACTAATAAGAAAGGTAAAATTGACTATTTACTACAGAGAAGTGATAAGTTTAAAAGAATCATAGAAAGTGGAAGGATGATTTTGGGACTCAAGTGTTATGGAGAGCCCAGTTATCTCTAAAATATAAGTTGAAATTTGGTTCAACTTAAATTTGGTTCAGCGCAATCTATGACAAAGCATTAATTTGGCTAAATAATCTTCCGGATAATTCTCCCCCTCAAAATAATGAAAAAGTGCAAAAGAAGAAAAAGATAACAAAAATCTGGCGAGATCATTAGACTTCCTTTCTTGATTCTTTTTTCCCCCTTAAAATTCTGACTTGAGTATTATCCATGCTGATAATATTCAACTTGTTGATTTGCATGGCTTCTGAATCTTTATAACTATATCTCCTTTGTTTCTTCTTCTTTTTGTTTCTTTTCCTCTCTCTCTCTATCATGGCTATTTCTACATGCATATGGTACTTTCAGCATAAAATCACCAATGTTGGAGCCCAAAAAAATCTGCTTCTGTTATTGGTCTCTGTTACCCTTCTCCACACAGGTTTGCTTTCATGATCACAGGTCTGGTTAAAAGTGTAAATATGTGATAAAAAATCCTTTATGCAAATTCTAATTTCGGTGTCGTTCTTGGGGTATGTTATTATATGCTGATTACTGTAGTATATGACGGGGGATAAAGTAATCGTACTGAAATGCTATGTTTCTACCAGCCTAAGGTTCCTTTTTTGTTGCATCTTCTCTTTTTCTTTTTAATCTTTTGTCCTCATTTTCATCTTGATTGTTTATCTAAATGGATTAACGACAACGATAAGGTTTAGTTTTACGTGTTCATCTGATTATCTGTGCAATATTTCCTTGGACAAAGCCAGAAATTAAACTCGTTTTGGTAATTGATAATATTGATACCCAAACGCCATCCTGCACAAGACACAACCATATCACCATTAATTTATCTACCAAAAAAAAAAAAAAGACAATATCAATACCATTTTAATAATTCTCCATGGCTATAAGTGTATATATATTACAAGCAAGCATTAATTTTGATGCCTTAATTTCTGTGATCTTTCTATATTCCTATAGAAGGTCTCTTCTCTCTCTCTCTCTCTCTCTCTCTCTCTCTCTTTTTGATTTGACAAGTTTATTTTGAACTTAAAACATCTTCAAACATTTTTGTCAATCAAAGTTACTTAGTACAGCAAGACTCTGAAAAATGTACGCAACGTACACAGAGAGAATATCTAATTTATATTTCTATTCATGATTATTTGATCCATGGTGGGCATGATAAATTTGGGGATATTCTGAAGCCAAAAAATGTAGTTTACAGTACTTGGCTGATCATCCTTCTTGGATTGCTTAGCAAATTTAAGTTATCTACTTATTTAGCTGGAATAAAATAAAAGCTACATCTATCTTGAATGTGTGACCATAATGAACAATATTCTTGCCTGCATGTATCTTGAATGTGTGTCTGAATTATGTGTGTGTACATACACACACACAACTATGTGCATATATTATACATTACACACACATACAAATGTGCTCGCGTTTGTATATAGCTCCTCTATATATATATATATATATATATATATAACGTACACATTGTCAACTATATTACACATTACACACGCATATATATGTGCTCGTGTTTGTATATAGTTCATACACACACACATATATATATAGGATTGTTAACTATAACGTACACATTGTCAACTATATTGCCTAAAATATGTTGTAAATAAGATTTCCACACACACATGTATGATATATGTTAGCTAGTCTTGAGGTACATGAACTAAGGTTTCGGATAAGAGGGCTTCAATAAGAGAGAAGGAGAAAAAAAGAAGAATCTAGACTCTGGAGATAAACATTGTCTTGCTTTGTCTTACTAATATCTTATGTCTGACGTATCTACTAATATATTATGTTTGGTTATTATATTTACTTTTAAACCAAGCTAAATTTGATAATTAGAATATTATGAAGATTCACCTGATGGCCTGCGATAAAAATAATAAGCTGTTAAGAAGGAATTTTTTTTTAATTATTCCACAAAATTACAACAATTGAATTTTAAAAAAAGCCATAGATAACTTAAATATTCACCACGAAGTTAGAATCTCTCCTTCCCAGAGAGACATCTTGCTAGACTAGTCCTACGTTTCGCTCTATCCGTACTAAATTATAATTCCACTTAATTTAAAATTTGTTATAGTGACTTGTTATTTTATGCAGTCAAAATTTGAAGTGACAAAACTGTTAGTAATTATGACTTCAACTAGTGATCAATCAAACCAAACATTAACACAAAAGTATACACATTGTGCAGGATTTGGAGTAAATGCTCTATCCTATGATTACACAGCCAGCATTGAGGCAAGCCATCCATGTTATAAACATTTATACTTGTGGTTATGAAATTATCTATTTTAGCACTCTAAAATGCTTTTTCCCCAAGCATTTTATATAATTACATTATAATTTCCCTTCTCCAATCTTCTCTATTTCAGTGTCTTGAAAACCCCCAGAAACCTCAATATGGAGGAGGAATACTCATCAACCCAGATCTGGATGAGGGCTTGAAAGGGTGGTCCACTTTTGGTGATGCCAAAATACAACATAGAGGATCACAAGGCAATAACAAATTCATTGTGGCTCATAGCAGAAACAAACCGCATGATAGTGTGTCTCAGAAACTTTATCTTCAAAAGGATAATATATACACATTTTCTGGTGAGTATTTCACAAGTGAGTTAGAATTAAAATTTTAAGTTAAGAATTATAACATTTGAGGCTTTATATTATAGAAACTTTTTTTTTTTGGCTATATTTATTAAACGCTTTACATTATAACTAGTTAGAATCAATTAGTTGTAACATTCTAAACACATGATTAAATTATTTGATAATAATTTTATCTAGCAAATTCGACGTGGACTGACTGATTCATCTTATTTATACTTATTTTTACACTTAGCTTGGATAAGGGTAAATAGGGGAAATCATGTCCCTATAACGGCTACTTTCAAGACAACAAGTGGGTTCAAACATGCTGGTTCTGCAGTTGCTGAATCCCATTGTTGGTCTTTTCTCAAAGGTGGTCTCACTGTGGATGAATCAGGCCCTGCAGAGCTCTATTTTGAGGTTGTAGAAACATCCTTCTCATTCTCTATTTTCATTCCTACAAGGTTATAACCAGTTGTTTAAAAAATTATAACCTTCAGTTTAATGTATAATGTATTTTTTAAATTAAATCTTATTTTTTTAATAGCGTATTATAACTTTTGAGGTTAAATAGAATTGTTCTACTTTATAACATAGTCATAATTATTAAAAAAAGAAGAAGAAGAAAGTTTACACAAGTAAGGGGGTGTTTGAAAGGTGGTGGGAACCAATAGTGAGAACCACTTTTATGGTAGCATGTGAGAGCTTTACACTGTAGTAATTTTTTTTATTGTTACTGTAGCATGTGAGAGCTTTATATTGTTCATAACTGAGTTTGTGGTGGGGACTACAGTTCCCACCACTTTACCAAAAACCCGGTAAATGGTCTTCACAAATTTTTAACATTCCTTTATTAATTAATGGCTTCTTCAGAGCAAGAACACATCAGTTGAGATTTGGGTCGATAGCATCTCTCTCCAACCATTTACTCAAAACGAGTGGAAATCTCATCAAGACCAAAGCATTCACAAGGTAAACTTGCACCTCGTTTTATTCATTTCTTTACACACACACACGCACATTTTACACACAAGTCATATTCATATGCATACATCTGTATACAAAAACTTATTTAGATTTCCCTGCTTAAAAAATCCAACATAAAAACTCATGAAAAATTGGGCCATTTGCATTTTTTTTTTTGGGTTTAAAAAAGGATTTTTTTTTAGTTAATGAAAACTTGCTTGTACTGCTGGGTGAATATTGATTTTTTCGTGTCGTTTGATAATGTCGTTTAAATTATATAATTTCAAATATTCTAGTGTAAAACTCTTAAATTCTGTAATAATTTGGTTCCGCCTGTATGGTTCCAGCTGATCTCGAACGCTTTGTAAATTTGTACATATTTTCAAGAAAGGCATGCCTTTGAAATACTAAAAAAAAAAAAAAAAACCTTTAAGAAAACAAAGGATTTGCAAATTTCCCGAGTAATAGAGATGGCCGGATTTCGTAGAGAAATTCAAAGTTAATTACTATTTCTATTTTCGAAAACCAAGTTCCTTCGCCGGTAATAACAAAAGAAAACGAGAGAGTAATAGCCCATTAATCAATGAAGTTGTTTGTGGTAAATTTGATTTTGAACGCCATCTGAGGATTTATTTCCAAAAATTTCTTTGGGAGCTCATGAATCAGTTGGCTTGGCTTGAAGCTCCATCATCAGCCAGTTGCGGGACTGGCTATATCTGCTATTTGTGACCTAAACTGCATTTTCTCGTCCATGGAGATGGCCCAGAACTTTTTTTTAAAAAAACATTTTTGCTGCTTTGCTTCTATTTGCGAGATTAGTTTCAGCCTATTTGCGATTTTGGTTTACTGCATAGAGAGAGAGAGAGGAGAGAGAGAGAGCTGAGGAAGGAAGAGAAAAAAGAATTAAGAAAAAATAAAATAAAATATTATTATTTTTAATATTTAATTGTTTTTATATTTAATTTGAATTTTCACATTTTTAATTTTTTGCTGGTTTAGGGTGCGTTTTGGTGGATTTTAAAAAATCATATTGTAATGAGAATTTATGAAAATATTCCCAAAACAAAAGCCAAATATATACATTGCAAGCATTTAAATGACTGAAATAATAAATCTTATGTTAATTTTCTCAGGTGCGTAAGAGCAACGTGAGAATCAGAGTAGTGGACGCACAGGGCAATCCTCTACCAAACGCAACGCTCGTCATCCAACAGAACAAACCCAGCTTCCCTTTTGGCTGCGCCATAAACGACAACATCCTCACCAACCAAGCCTACCAAAACTGGTTCACTTCGAGGTCGTTCACCGTCACCACATTCGAGAACGAGATGAAGTGGCAGGCCAACGAAGCGATACAGGGCAAGGAGGACTACTCCAAGGCCGACGCCATGCTCCAGTTCGCCAAACAACACAACGTCGCTGTCCGCGGCCACAACGTCTTCTGGGACAATCCCAAGTATCAGCCCAGTTGGCTCTCCTCCCTCTCCGGACGACAACTCTATGACGCCGTTTACAGGAGGCTCAACTCAGTTGTTTCGCGGTACAGGGGACAGCTCGTCTCCTGGGACGTGGTCAACGAGAATTTGCACTTCGGTTTCTTCGAGGGTAAAATGGGAAATAACGCGTCGGCTCTGTTTTACAGTTGGGCCTTTAGCGCCGATCCGGCGACGACGATGTTCTTGAATGAGTTCAACACAATTGAGAATCCGAGCGATGGGACGGCCCAGCCGAAAAACTACCTTCAGAAGGTGAGGGAGATTCTGGGCTTCCCAGGGAATAATGGAGGGAAATTGGGGATTGGGCTTCAGGGCCATTTTGGTAGTGGTCCAGATCTTGCTTACGTCAGATCCGCCATTGATGTTCTTGCTGCTACCGGTTTGCCTATTTGGATTTCCGAGTTGGACGTTCAAAATTCTCCCAACCAGGTAAACATTTCTTTTTTTTTTTTTTTTTTATAAATGATATATTTATGTAACATGTTTGAATTGATCGTGCTATATAAACCAAATTGTTGAACGCACAATTTATGATATTATTATTTTAATTTAACTAAGATGTGCTAAGTCTCTCTCTATATTTTTTCTCATATATATATATATATATGTATCATTTTTTTGCGTTTCCACTTATTATTAAAAAAATAAAATAGTCAGATTTGATATTGGTATGTGAACCTCAATTTGATGAGAGGCCATTTCTTTTTTGTTGCGATCTTAATGGGAGTTTTTTTGGCCCTTAATAAACTAGAAATAAAAAAAAAATGTGTAGGAACAGAAATGAGGAAATGCCGGACAGGAGCGTGACAACGTATGAAAAATGCGTTAAAAAAAGGAGGGGGAGGGGGGTACATCTTTCATACGTATATACATATATGACGTGCGTGTATTTATATAAGTAAAATTTAATTTAAATTAATTTTATTATAATATTTTCTGATGTAAAATTTAGGTGGTTACATTTTTAGATTTAAACTTTTAGTTTAATCTATAGTCTCTTAGTTTTCAAGCTCTAGTATTTGCTTGTTTATGTTGGGCAGGCGATTCACCTGGAGCAAATTCTGAGGGAAGTACACTCACACCCTGGGGTGAAAGGAATAGTGATCTGGTCAGCGTGGCGTCCACAAGGATGTTGGGCAATGTGCTTGACGGACAACAACTTCAAAAACTTGCCCACCGGTGATGTCGTTGACAAGCTACTGCACGAGTGGGGCTACCGAAACGGCGTCGTAACTACTGGTACTTCTGATGCTTTCGGCTTTTACGACACCTCCCTTTTCCATGGAGATTATCAAGTGAAGATTGAACACCCAAAAATGATCAAATCCTCTTCATTTTCTCAGAGCTTTAATGTGGGACCAAAAGTTGATCATCCTGAGACTGATGATGATCACAAGAGAGCATCAAAACCACTGATAATCCAACTTCGTGCTTAATATATATGAGTGAGAAGAGTTTTAATCCAATTGGCTAGGGCGTTTATCTCCATGAATTATTAGTTAGTAATTTAGTGTGACATGGATGTATTTGTAACGCCAGGTGATTAAACGAATAAAAGTATATGTTAGTGCTTTTTTCTGTTACATTCATGATAGTGCAAGGCAATTGTTTTTTGTCGCGGAAAATGTTCATGCAAAAGAAAATTTTAGCTAAAACAAACTTGCTTTTGAATTCGTTTCACAACCATGTTGGAACTTGAAGGTGGAACTTAAACACTTTAACATGTAAGAGTTTTATATTGTAGTAAACTCTTGATTTTTACTATTAACAGTTGAAACTTATTTTTTATAACGTGTTTCCCAAACAAACTTTTTATTTTTAATGAATTTCACATATTGTTTTGTCATGCTCATAGTCAATGTAACAATTATATGCTATAACTTAGTCAGCATCAGGTTTTGTCGTATGATGTCTCCCTTCGTTATTGGCTTCTTTGCTGTAGCCGATCTCGCTAATTATGTTAGACCCTTAATTGGCCCACGGACACGTGGAATGTTCAAATTGAATGTTAACCGATGTGCGGTTATTTGTGCAATCAACCACCCTATCAATTGTATATAAACCGTATGATGGTCACGGTAGTATATGTGAATTTTCTTAGTTTCTTTGGTCCCTGAGCATACAATTCGTTAAAAACCATAATACACCATCTAAAAGGGTTGTTAGTGCTCAGAAAAAATTTCCAAAAAACCCAACGTTGGAAGTTCTTGCAGTGAGCCCGAAATTTACAGAGCACAAATGGCAATGGCGGGAGGTATGAGACGATCCAACTTTGCTTCCGCTTTTGTAAATTCAATTGTTTGTGATTGTTTTGCACCAACATTTGGCATCAGAGCCAATTTAAAAACGCCTCTGCCTTGCCATCTGCAGGTTCAGTTTTTAAAGGTTCACGTAAAAAAAAAAAATTGGTGATTTCAGGTTCTTAATTTTGGAGCCTTTTTGTGAAAAATAAAATTATAAATCATTAAGATATAAGATTTCTAAGGTTTCTGCGATTTGAAACGTCAAAAACGGTGTCTGGAATGCTTAGAAACCGTTGGGTTTTAAACCGGGTCGTAACCGGGTCAAAAAGACCCGGCTGGAAGTTGAAGACGAGCCAAACGACATATAGTTTTATTAACTAAAAATGACACGTCGTTTTATATGAAAAGGGATTGCTGTCGTCTGTACAAAACAACATGTCGGTTTATTTAAACAAAAACGACATGTTGTTAGAGCAAACTGAGGCTGCACTCATTAAGGAAAAACGACACGTCGTTTTCCATTCTGAGGAAAAATGGCATGTCGTTTTAGGGGCACCAAATTAAAAAAAAAAAATGTTTAATTTAATTTTTGGTTTTTGGATATGCACATAATTTTTGCAATAATTTCATGGGAAATTTATTTTATACATTATGTGCCAAGTATTTGTTTTATGTGCATAATTTTATTGTTGTTATTATGTACATAATTTTAAAAATATATTTTAATACATAAATTACGAAATTAATTGTGCATATCATTTAGAAATTGTTCTATTTTAATGAATGTTTTATTGGAAAACATGTTGTGGATAATTGATGTGCTAATTTATTGTTATATGTATAATTTTGTTTTTCATTATACATATTATTAAGTTAATTATTTAGCACAAATTTAGATTTTGTTCATAATTGTTTGTATTGCCTATAGAATATGCAATCTTAGTGATCCATATGATTTTGAATAATTAGAGTTTAGCCACAGCACTTCTAATTATGTAAAATTATATATTCAATTGTGTAACGCCTCCTTTTACGAACGTTACAGATGTCGTTACTTTCATTTCGTAATACTTTTATTTATAAGATAAACTATTTAATTAAAAAGATAAATTGAAAACATAACCCAAGATCCATGAAATATTTTATTATTATTATTATTACTACTACTAATATTTTTTTTTTCAAATAACTTAATCATTATATAATAACTTAATCCATTTTTTTAATAATAAATTACTTGATTATAAACAACCTTTAAACATTAATAAAATTTGCATACATACTTCGATAGGTTGGACTCGATCGGTAGTCTGAACGATTAAAATAAAATTTGTTTAAATACAGTTTTAATGCGGAAGAGAATTTATAAAATAATAAAAGTCCATCAAATAAACATTCTCAAAATTATAAAACATAATTTAAATCCTTA
>CAMOHE010048708.1:0-17592 GCA_946598075.1 Artocarpus hirsutus | reverse complement strand
ACAACAATAAACTAGTTTTATCTTACAAAACAATACAATTTAGTGTCAATTTATATTTATGGATACTATATATGTTAGGACAAAATATTTTTAACAAATAATAGAGTAATAAGCTACAAGTCAATTTAGTGCTGAGCATGTTGACACGAACACGATCCATTTTTGGGTAGGTCAATTTTTGGTTCACTAAAATGACACACAACTAATTTTTTAACACTAACTTGTGAAAAAATTATGTCGTATTCGGGTTGCGTCATACCTATATTGCCAACCCTACTATTAATGCATTTTCTCTTAAGTACTAGAAATTTTTAAAAGTAATAATAATGGGTTAATTACACCGACCTCTTGTATCTTGCCAAAATAATAAAGACACCTCATTGAGCAAATCTAATTACACTACCAGCCCCAAACTTAACTATGTTATTTATTCATATAAAATGACAAAAATACACATTCTCACCTTAGCCATTAATTTAAGAACACCAAGACACAACCACTAATTTGACCTTCACAAAAAAAGAATCTAAATTAGAGAAAATATTAAAAAATGCACTCACCCACCAACCCTAACTCTATTGCCGACCCAACTACGTACCTCTTAGTGACCTTTTCCAAACCATTGAGACGACCCCATCGACAATTCCACCATTGGACCCAACAACATCTATGAGAGTCCAGCCTTATCAAAGAACCGCACCTAACCCCGTCGGGCCCCTAAGCTTGTAATGCCTTAATTCCCCATGGGGTCCACCTAGCGGAACCCTCAGCGTAGCCGAGTTTTATACTCGTTACTTATATATATTGCCCCCTTTAGGCACCTAGTGGCCCACAGGGATCTCTTTGTATCCCCTAACACTTGAACCTAAGACCTCTCTTCTCATAAGGTTCTTAAGTCAAGTATTGGTAAACCAATAATACTTGACTTAAGAACCTTATAAGGACTTAAGAACCTTAAAAGGAGGGAGGTCTTGAGTTCAAGTGTTAAGGGACGTGAAGAGATCCCTATGGGCCACTCAGTACCTAGAGGGGACAATACGTATGAGTAACGAGTATAAGACCTGGCTATGTTGGGGTCCCATTAGGTGGACCTCATAGGGGTTGAGGGTTACATAACACTAACACTTGATTTAAGAACCTTATAAAAGTAGGAGGTCTTGAGTACAAGTATAGGGGGACGTGAAGAAATCCTTGTGGACTTTTAGGTGCCCAAAGAAGACAATATATGAGTAGCGAGTACGAAACCTGACTATGCTGAGGGTCCTGATAGGTGGACCCTATAGGGGTTAAGGCATTAAAAAGCCACCTCTCCATCCTCCCACAACCCTAACAAGACCCCTCGACCACCCAAATGGACCTCCAGAGCCATTCTTTACACGTCGTGATGCTCCCCATACCTCGTCGCACATACCACCCCATCACCCCACCCAACCTCACTACACCCTCCTTTTTGTGCCTACCCTACAGATCAAGAGAGAGAAACATAGAGTTACAAAGGGAGACAAAGTTTTATTTTTATTTTTATTTTTATTTTATTATTATTATAACATTATTAAAGTATTATACCTGTGTCTACTCTTTTTCTAAAAAACCTCTTATTTATCTAGTTTCTAATTTTATAATTTTGTTATAATTTTTAGCTTTTATGTACAACTAGAGTATTAAAATTGTAATTAACTAATTTAGTAAGATCTAACTAGTCTTAAAATACTCAAAATTATTGATTTATAAGATTAAAAAAGCACATTTTAATTTGTTGAAATTTTGAAAAAAATAAAGAAAATTCTGTTGACATGTATGCCCTAAAGAGTAAAAATATAATATGTTTTTGGAGACATTTTTATCAATAAAGGGTTTATTCATTATTCATATACCAAATTGTTATCCTTTTTACTTTCATATTTGTTGAATGTATAATAAGTAAACAAAAGTCTGAGACTGTCGGTCTAAGCCTTTATAATCAGGCATATGATGGATAGATTATGCAAAAGACATAATTCTAAAGGTGATAGTCTAAATTATACAATCCGCAATCGAGGGAATAAAGTTAGGTGCTTTATTCATGTAAAGATTGCTATGTTGTCTATATCCCTAACGGGAGATGGTTTGTCTTGGCCATTGAAGGTGGACTTCGCTAATAGAAACATTTGTACATTGTTATAGGTGACGATATATTAGATTGAGACATAAAGTGTAATTGATTTAGATTAATAATTCTATCTTGGTAAATTAATTCACTTTGGACAATCATATGTGTTGTATCTTAATCCTGAGATAAATAGTGGTCCTATTGTCTTGACTTATGTCTTTTGATGTACTAGAAGGTGACATCCATAATTTATGTTGATACGTACGCCAGTACATTGGAGGCATAGCTCTTAATAGCGTATACTTGTTATTCATAGATATAGAATCCATAGCTCCTCTTGAGGAGTCGTTGATATCCTCTTATATGCGTTATCTAGCAATTGAAAAACTAAAATGCTCAACTATTTGGATACATAGGTGTAACCGAATGGTATACTGTCTTTGGATAATAAGTTTTCTGATGGTGAGATAATGGAACATAAGATAAAAATAATCGAGAAGGTAAGATAGAATTTATCCTTAAGCTGATTATGGATAATCCTATAGGGATGCAATACATTATGATATATCATAGAGACTTAGCTATTTAGGCTTTGTAATTCTATATAGCTCGAGAATGTAGCTCTAAGCTTTTAGTAGAGTAGTATTAGAGTTAATAATTATGAAATATATTGGGTTTCATAATTATTGGGAGCTTGATATGGGTCCATTAAGTCCTCTTTGCTAGCTCATAATAAATCATGTAACGATATGGCATGCTTTTTAATAAATTGGTGACTTATATCAAATTATCAAATAGGCTGAAATTTGGTAGGATCTAATAATTCATGTTTGTTTATCAGTTGAATTAATTTTCTAAAAAATTAATTCAAGATAAACTTGTTGGATTATCAAGATCAGATAATTTATGTCTGTTTATTGATTAAATTAAATTAATTTAAGATAAACTTGTTGAATTATCAAGAATATTGATTTTCTTAGAGATTATCTAAATATAATTTTTTTAATCAGATAACTTGTTTATCAGGTTATTTGAATTAAAATTGAGGCTTTGTCCCAAGGATCTCGGGTGGGAAATAAAGATTCGTAGAGATAATTTATCGTAAGTTTGGTAGGCCAGTCTTTAGGTTTGACCTATCGATAGAGTAAGTTGGCAGGCCGATCTGTCAATTCGGCCTACCGATCAAACGATTTTTGATCATGAGTTTTTAGACATGATTTTTTATCAAATGTTGATCCTGATTAGAATTTTTAAAGCCTTATCAAATAAAGACCAACCTAGGCACGAACTCTATAAATAGGGAGTGAGACTCATAAGTTATTTAGATCAGTTGAAGAATTAAGAGTGAGCACTCTAGCCTGTGAGTTTTGAAACTCCTTGAGAGCTATTGTTCACAAATCATGAACCTTAGTTTTGGGTTTCCTTGATTGGTTGGAAGGAGAGTCATCGGAGAAGAGCTATACGTTGTGCTCCTACACACACTCCCCTATCGTAGATAGAGAATAGCAAAGAAGACCAGTTGGTTGAGGCTCTTTTGAACGCCTTTCTCTTCGCAGATTGTAGGAGCTTTTCAGGAATCAAGGTTAGTAAGATCTGGTTAATTTATGCATATAATGTGTCAAACTTATGTTTTGAAAAATACTTTAGTATAAAATTTTTAAAATTCTACTGCATACTACTTTTTCAACAATTGGTATCAGAGCCAGATTTTTACATAAATTTGCAAGTTTGTGATCATGCTATATGAATAAATTATGTGATCTTGATTTCTCCTATGCTTGAATTTATTTTTTAGAGAGTTGGCACTTTATAGTTTCTATATATTTATACGTTGTCATGGATTATATGGTGAATGCTTATTGATTAATTATGGTTGATTAAATTATTATTTAATTAATTAATTAATGCCGGTTATGGTTTCTTAGAGGTTAGAATGTATATTTAGGTTTTTCATGTAATTCATAGCAGACTATCATCTCCATCTAGGAATTATTATTTAATTTTAAATTTGTTAGAATTTTGTAATTAAATAATCATTTGAAGAAGACGTATCTAGAAGATAGATCTAAAAGATAGATGATAACATTCCACAAGTATTTCTTGAGTCTCTAATTTTATGTTTTTGAATTGTTAAAAATAAAATTGATTGATTGTATCAAAAAATGTATTTTCTTAAAAACATGATTTCTGCTTGGTCAGTAAAGGTTCAGTAGGCTGATGATTGCAGACCGGTAGGCCGAACCTCTAGGATTGGCAAGCCATTCACAAGGCAAAATTCTAACAGTTTTAGTGGCAGGCCGAACTTTTAAGTTTGGCAGGACGATCTGTCATGCTTGGCATGCTGGATTGTGAGGTTCAGTAGGTTGGAGGGTCATAACCGGCAGGCCAATCACACAGATCGATATGCCAGCAGAGAGCTATAAATTTTTTCAAAAAAGGTACGTTTTTCAATGTAGTTTTAATTCTATTTCTGGAACAATTCTTAGAAACATTAAATTTGAATATGACAAAAAATATAGAGTATTCGATCTATATTTGATTGAAGACTTGTAGATGGAAGATACATGAAAAAAGATACAATTTGAAGATTCAAGGATGAAAAATCAATAATATGTTTTGATCATTCTCTTATAATCTTTATTTTCTTTTATCTAGGGTGGAACCATAATATTACAGTTATTTATTATTATTTTGCTTGTGGCTTTGAATGATTGTTTTGTTTGTCTACATTATAATATGATTTGCCATGTATATTGATAAAATGTCATATAGAATAGGAAGTGCCACTTATTTAAAAATTATTCATGTATGTTTTTAAAATAAAACCTTGATTTAAAAAGATTGAGTAGGGGAAGGTTTTTGAAGAGAGGACCTACGACCTCCATCATTGGTTCATAGGTAGCACATGGTGTTCTAACCCCTAGGAAGGAACTTCATCATGTACCAGGTTGGATCTCCGAGAGGATAAGGTATTTTAGCATGATTTATGGTTGCACACCTTTAGATGGTGATTATAAATCATGGATAAAATATTGAAATGATGGTTATACATTGATGTTAATTTTATTATTACCCTCCCTTAAAAGCTCTGTTAGTAGAATTGATGGCCAAAGAAACGATTATTAATATATGTTGATCATATAGGACCTGAATGGCATATATTAATTAGGAGGGGATTCATGTTCCTAATTGAATTTAGCAAGTCTCTCCTAGGTGGCTTGTTGAATTCTGAGTTAGGAATTATCGTTATAAGGTTGTGATATTTTTAAGGTTTTAACACAAACACGTTTGTATGCTTTACATGATTGTGTGATCTTACTAAATTATTATTGTTTGTTTGCTTATATTTGGTATATGATTCTTTATTGTAGATTTAAAATGTCTAAAAATGCTTTATCATTGATACTTGATAAAAACCAATTAACCGGTAAGAACTATAATGATTGGAAATGGAACCTAAACATCGTCCCGTCCTTTGATAAACTAAAGTTCGTGCTGATGGCACCATGTCCTCCCGAGCCTACGGGAGATTCCACTAATGAGCAAATCCATGCATATGATCGTTGAAAAGATGCTAACAATGAGGCTCGTTGTTATGTTATGGCCAACATGAATAACATGCTACAAGCTCAACATGAAGATTATGCGACTGCTAGGCAGATCTTGGATAAACTTGAAGACATGTTTGGAGGTCAGGCTCTAACAAAATGGCAAGGGGCGCTTCAAAAACTTCTAAACTGTAAATAAAGGCTGGGGACATCTATAAATGAGCATATAATGTTAGTCATGGGTTACCTCACTAAGGCTCAAACCAATGGAGCTGACATTGATGTTGAAACTCAGATGACTATGGTCTTTGAGACTCTATCTAAGGAATTTATTCCATTTAGAGCTACATTTAATTTAAGCAATAGACGCGATATGACCTTAGCAAAGTTGATGAAGCAGTTATAGGAGTTTGAACTTTTGATCAGGAAAAATCCTATGGGTAGAGAGGCCAACTTGTCGGCTACCTCTAGTTCCAATTCCAACCCAGGCAATGGAAAGAAGCAACGGGCCAAGAATAGGAAATCTTTTATTCCTACGAACAACAAAAACAAGAAAAAGATAAAGAAGAACCCAAAGACGCTTAAGTGTTTTTTGTGCGGGAAGGTTGTGCACGTTAAAAAGAATTGCAAAGACTTCCTTTTCCGAGAAGGTATGTGTGATCTTTTGGTTGTTGAACCTTGTTTGGTTGAGGAATCTAGTGACGCTTAGGTCATAGATTCTGCAACAACTAATTATGTTTGTGTTTCTCTATTGGAGTTTAAATAAACAAGAAGTCTACTATATGAAGACTTCATGCTTCAAATGGGCGAGGGATCCTTAGTGTTGGTTGAAGCAGTGGGAGACGTCCATCTTTATTTTGATAATTATAGGAATTTATTTTTTGAGATTGTTTTTATGTTCCTAAACTTACAAGGAATTTAATTTCTGTAGCTTATTTATGTAAAGACTCTTATGTAGTGTCTTTTAATAATAAAGTGGTGATTCGTAAAAATAAATCTTTTATCTATGATAGATGGATGCAAAATAATCTATATTTTATCAAACCTAAGATGGATTTTTAGCTAAACATTGAGATTAATGATAATAACTCTAAAAGACTTAAAACTTCTCACTTTAATAAGACTTATCTTTAGCATTTACGACTAGGTCATATTAACCTAAATAAGATTCAAAGATTGGTAAGGAATGGATCTTTAAGTCACTTAAAGGTGGAATCTATACCATAATGTGAATCTTTTTTGGAAGGCACAATGACCAAAATACCATATGGGTCCAAGGGCAATAAGGTCGAAGGGCTTTTGGAACTTATGCATAGTGATGTTTGCAGATCGATGAACATCCAGGCATAAGGGGGGTATGAGTATGTTGTCACCTTTATTGATGATTACTCAAGGTATGGGCATCTGTACCTGATGCACCACAAAAGCGAAACTTTTGATAAGTTTTGGAAGTTTCAGGCTGAAGTCGAAAAGCAATTAGGAAGACGAATAAAGGCACTTCGATCTGATTGAGGTGGTGAATACCTTTTTGATGAGTTCTTGGGACACTTATTAGAGAATGAGATTTTATCTTATTTGACTGCACTGAGCACTCACAGCAAAATGGCGAAGCTGAGAGAAGGAATAAGGCTTTATTGGACATGGTGAGGTCCATGATGAGTTATTCATCATTGCCTTTTGTTCTTTTGGGGATATGCACTACAAGCTGCATATTATCTTTTAAACAATGTGCCTTCAAAATCGGTTCCTAAAACTCCTCACAGGTTATAGACGGAGAAAAGGACATCCTTACACCTTATTCGCATATGGGGATGTCTAGCTCATGTCCTGTTTAAGGAGGCGAATAAATTAGAAGTATGTTTGAAAGTTTGTGTATTTGAAGGATATTCAAAGGGACTTAAGGGGTTATTTTTATAACCCAAAGGAAAATAAAGTCGTGGTTTCAACTAATACAACTTTCCTTAAGGATAGTTACATGGATGATTTTAAGCCTAAGAGCAAAGTGGTGCTAGAGGAGTTGGCAAGTGATTCGATCACTGTGAAGGTTTGAATGAAATCATTCCAATTGGTGTAGAAAAACGAACCAAACTTGAACAACAACCTAAGATGCTTCAGCGCAATGGGAGGATCGGGCATCAACCCGAGAGGTTATGTTCAATGATAAGGCCTTTTTGGCTAAACTAGATGAACATGATAGGGATCTTTACACTTACAAAGAGGTTATGGAGGATGTTGATTCGAAATTCTAGACAGAGGCCATGAACATAGAGATAAAGTCTATGGAGACTAATCAGATCTGGGAGCCTGTAGATCTTCCCATAGGGCGTAAGTGGATCTATAAGAGAAAGAGATTAGTGGATGGAAAATTCAAAATCTATAAGGCTAGACTAGTAGCTAAGGGATACACACAAAAGGAAGGAATCGATTACCAGGAAACCTTTTCGCATGTAGCCATACTTAAGTCCATTCACATTTTCTTTTCCATAGCTACCGCTCTCGACTACGAGATTTGACATATGGATGTCAAGACGACCTTTCTAAATGGCTCCAACCAGACGGGTTCAAGGCTAAGGGTCAGTAGGATAAGGTTTTTAAGCTACTAAAGTCAATTTATGGACTTAAGCAGGCTTCTTGTTCTTGGAACATAAGATTTGATCAGGTGATCAAGACTTATAGGTTTGCATAAAATGTGGACAAACCATGTGTTTACAAGCACATTAAGGATAGGAATGTGGTTTTTCTACTGCTCTATGTAGATGATATTTTGCTAATTGGTAATGATGTTGGGGTATTGTCATCGATCAAATTATGGTTGACTAAGCAGTTTGATATAAAAGACTTGGGTGAAGCTAATTTTATTCTCGGTATCTAGATCTTTTGAGATAGGAAGAACAAAATGATATCTTTGTCCTAAGTGGGCTACATAGATCAAATTCTTAAAAGGTTTGCAATGTAGAATTTCAAGAAAGGTGGGCAACCATCTAAGTCTGGAATTACTCTTTCTAAGAAAGACTCTTCAAAGTCTGAGGAAGAAAAAGAATACATGAAAAAGGTGCCTTATGCTTTGGCAGTAGGTAGTCTAATGTATGCCATGCTTTGCACATGACTGGATATTTGTTATGCGGTTAGGATTGTAAGTCGATTTCAGCTGGATCTAGGACCGAACCATTGAGTCAAGCATATTTCAAGTACCTTAGAAGGACTTGAGGGTATGTGCTTGTGTATTCAGGTGAGGATTTGACTTCTCTAGGATACATTGACTCGGATTTCTAATCCTATCTAGATTCAAGAAGACTTTAGGTTTTGTGTTTACTCTGGGCGGTGGTGCTATTGTTTGGAGAAGAGTCAAGCAAGGTTGCACTTCAGATTCAACGATGGAGACCAAGGATGTGGCAGCTAGTGATGCTTAGAAAGAAGCAGTGTGGTTTCGTAAGTTTTTTGGGGATCTTGAGGTAGTTCATGGTATAGATAAGGCGGTATCACTATACTGTGATAACAGTGTGGCAGTAGCTAATGCTAAGGAACCAAGATTTCATAAGAAAAGTAAGCATATTGATCGAAAGTATCATGTGATAAAGGACTTTATAGAAGACGGGCATGTTGTAGTGTGCAAAATCATGTTAGAGGACAATTTAACTGATCCATTCACGAAGATACTTATCGGGAGAGTCTTCAAGAGTCATGTGGAAGCGATAGAGATGTGAAATTTGTCATATTTACTCACTTAGTATAAGTGGGAGATTTTTAGACATGTATGCCCTAAGGAGTAAAATGTAATATATTTTTGGAGAAATTTTTATCAATAAAGAGTTTATCCATTATTCATATACCAAATTGTTGTCCCTTTTACGTTCATATTTGTTGAATGTATACTAAGCAAATAAAAGTATGAGATTATTGGTCTAAGCCTTTAGAATCAAGCATATGATGGACAGATAATGCGGAAGACATGATTCTAAAGGTGACAGTCTAAATTATAAGATCCATAATTGAGGGAATAAAGTTGGGCGCTTTATTCATGCAAAGATTGTTATGTTGTCTATATCCCTAACGGGAGATGGTTTGTTTTGGCCATCAGAAGTGGACTCTATGAATAAAAATATTGGTACATTGTCATAGGTGACGATGTATTAGATTGGGGCATAAAGTGTAATTGATTTGGATTAATAACTTTGTCTTGGTATCAATTCACTTTAGACAATCAAATGTGTTGTATCTTAATCCTAAGATGAATGGTGGGCCCGTTGTCTTGACTTATATCTTTTGATATACCAAAGGATGACATCCACAATTTATATTGGTACGCTGCCGGTACATTAGAGACATGGCTCTTGATAGCGTAGAATTGTTACTCATAGATATGGAATCCATAACTCCTCTTTCGGAGTCATTGATATCCTCTTATATGCGTTATCCTGTAATTGAAAAACTGAAGTGCTCAACCATTTGGATACATAGGTGTAACCGAATGGTACATTGTCTTTGGATGGTAAGTTTTTCGATGATGAAATAATGGAATGTAAGATAAAAATAATCAGGAAGGTGAGACAAAATTTATCCTTAAGCCGATTATGGGTAATCCTATGGGGACACAATATATTATGATATATCATGGAGACTTAGCTATTCGGGGTTTATAATTCTATATTTATCGAGAGTGCGACTTTAAGCTTTTAGTGGAGTAGCGTTAGAGTTGATAATTATGAAATGTATATCTAGAATGTTGGGTTTCATAATTATTGGAAGTTTGAATTATATAGGTCCATTAGGTCCCCTTTGCTAGCTCATAATAAATCTTGTAACGATATGGCATGTTTTTCTAATAAATTGGTGACTTATGTCAAATTATCAGATTGGTTGAAATTCGATAGGATCAGATAATTCGTGTTTGTTTATCGGTTGAATTTATTTTGTAAAAAATTAATTTAAGATAAACTTGTTAAATTATCGGGATCAGATAATTCATGTTTGTTTATCGGTTGAATTAATTTCGAATAAATTAATTTAAGATAAACTTGTTGAATTATCAGGAATATTTATTTTCTTAGAGATTATCTAGATATGACTGTTTTAATTAGATAACTTCTTTATTGGGTTATTTGAATTAAAACTAAGGCTTTATCCTAAGAATCTTGAGGCAAGAAATAGGATATGCAAGGATCATTTATCGTAAGTTCTACTGGCCGGTCTTTAGGTTTGGCCTGCTGATGGAGTAGGTTCAGAGGCCGATCTGCCAGTTCGGCTTGCCAATTGAACGATTTTTGATCACATGTTTTAGACACAATTTTTTATTAGATATTGATCCTGATTCAAACTTTCGAAGTCTTATCTGATAAGGACCAACCTAGAGAGTGAGACTCATAAGTTATTTAGATTAGTTGAGGAATTAAGAGTGAGCATTCTAGTTTGTGAGTCTCTAAAACTCTTTGAGAGCTATTGTTCGCAAATCACGAACCTTAGTTCTAGGTTTCCTTGATTGGTTGGAAAGAGAGTCACCGAGGAAGAGCTATAAGTTATGCGCCTACACACACTCCGATCGTGGATAAAGAATAGCAAAGAAGACCAGTTGGTTGAGGCTCTTCTAGAATGCCTTTCTCTTTACAGATTGCAGGAGCTTTTTGGCAAATAAGGTTAGTAAGTCTGCTTAATTTATGCATATAGTGTGTCAAACTTGTATTTTAAAAAATCCTCTGTTATAAAATTTTTAAAATTTCACTGCGTACTACTTTTTCAACAAATTCTTTCTACAAGAATGAAAAAAGTGCAAAAATAAATTAAGCTATTTTTTAATGGAAAGGGGTAAAAATGTCATTTCAAACAACATATATAGCTGGGACCTTTTTTTTTTTATGAATGGAGGGAATTTTTGGTATTTTAAGAAAATTTAACGGTGAAATATAGGTCAACTAACATAATGCCTCTGTCATCTTTTAAAAATGTTAAGGGATGTTAACGTAATTAGTTTTAGTCAAAGGATGTGTCTGCTACTTTGGCAAAACACATGGAGTGTCGATATAATTTATTCAAAAATGATAGAGTAATAAGCTATGGGTCACTTTAATGTCAATTAGGGATAACAACAGAATATATTTGAGGTAGGGGTAGTCTTATGGCCAACTTGTCCCCCAAACAAAAACAATCCCTATCCCCGCCCTGTCAACCTACGTGCGAGGGATGGGACGAGTTTCTCGTTATGGGTTTGAGGTACACATGGTACCTCGTTTATCTAATTAATTATTTTCATGATAAAATAAATAAATAATTAACACATCTACATAAGACTTTAAGTTAAAAAATAAAAGAAAATTATATTTGAATTTTTATAGGTATTATGTAATATAATATAATACTTAAAATTATATATTTGTAGAAGTATATATGTTATAGTATATTTTATTTAATAAATTTAATTAAAAATGTTATAAGTGTGTTCATGCATCATAACCCATGATAGGCTAAATGAGTGTTTCGCAAAGTTAGTTAGGACTAACTTTTTGGTTAGAGAATAATGTAAAGCTCTTACATGCTATAGTGAAAAGCAAAAAGTTATTATAGTGTAAAACTCTCACATGCTACAATGTTTTGGACTAGAAGTTGGTTCTAACCAACTTTGCCAAACACCCTTTAAACCTTTAACCGTTTATAATCATGATCTGTTTAAAACCGGGTTTTTTTAATCTCATTTAAGTGGCTCATTATGGTAAATGTGTTTATTGGTAAAATTACTATCCCCAAGTGTCAATTTTATGTGGAACAGACTGACACAAACATGTCATCGTGTCGCGTAACCATGGTCCTTACTAGGGGTGAACATCAGGTGGGTTGGGTGAATTTTAAGGATTTTTCAACCTGTCCAATCAAAGTCCGAGTGAGTTGATTTTAAATCTAATCCATCAATGAACCCAAACTTTAAAAGCAACCCAATCAATTAAAGTTCGGGTGGATTGGAAAAGTTGATTAGATTGAGCATCACAAAGAAGCAAAAATAAAATTTCAAACTAACAATTTACCAAATAAGAAATATATAAGGAAAAAAACAAAAATTCATCACATATTTGATGTCTAGTAAAGTTCAAATACATAAGTTATCCTAACAAACAAACCATATTAAAATCTAAGGAAAAATATCTTTTTACTTGACAAACATCAACCACAAACAACACATGTAGCACAATTGCCAATCTCTAACGCCAAGCATCTTCATTCAAATATTCTCTATATTCATAATACAATATCCATTACCTAGCATAAAACATAGTAACTTTTCAAATAATTAATGTAAAATGTATATCTTATTAAAGAAGATATTATATATGTATTACTTAGTGCAACATCTTCAAAGTCCTTCAAGGCTTAGACTTCATCCATGTATTATTTAAGCTCTATAGGCTCCTCCTTCTCAAACATCAACCAATTCTTTGAACAAATCAAAGCATCAACCATATTTAGTGCCAAAGACCTCTTAAATGGATCAAGTATTTGACCCCCAGTTGAAAATGCAAATTCAGAAGCAATCGTGCAGAGACTTGCACTGTCAATACATCTTTTGCAATTTGTGAGATAATTTTATATTTTTGCGCATTGGATTTCTACCATCCTAATATGTCAAAATGGTCTTTAGACAATCTTTCAAGCATACCAGTACGAAAATGCTAAGTGGCAATGACGAGGAAAGACGATACAGTTGATAAGAAGACTAGAGAGGCGTAGATATAGAGGTTGGTAGTGAATGAACGAAACAAGAGAGAGGTTTTTTTTGGACTTTGAAGTGAAGAAATAGACAAACAGTAGGGTTGTGAACGAAACGCAAATTGGATAAATGGAAGTGGTGAAGTCTTTTTTATTTTTATTTTTTAAGAGATTGTGTAGTATAATGTATAGTGTATATTAAAAAGTAAAAAGTAGAAATCTCAAATCAAAAAGAAAAAGTTTTTATGAACAATGTTACTATAAATAAAGGTTTTCTTTTTTTAGGCATAAGATTGAATTTAAAATTACCATACATATAATAAATATTTTGCATATAGTTTATATTAAGTGGATTCAGATTATTTCAGATTATAAAAAACATAACTTAAACCTACCTAATAAAAAATCAGATTAAATGAGTTAACTAAAATTCTTATTCAAATTTATCTAGATTTCTTTGACGCGGTATTTCATTCACATCGAATTATCTTTGTTCACCCCTTTCCTTGCTATTGTTGCATTTTCTCCTACCTAGATTAGAAGCCGGGGCAGGGTTTTGGGAGCAAAGTCTTCAAAAATGCAAAGGAAGTAGCTCTAAAAGTCCGAGAGGGAAGTTCCGAAAGAAAAAATAATAAAGGGTCCGAGAGAGAGAATGGAAGAGAGAGAAGATCTGAAATCGATTTTACCTTATTTGCCAGTTGTACTTCGGTCGTCGAGTCTTTTCTGGCCTTCGCAAGTGGTTGAAATACTCAAGTCGCTCGCCGGAGGACCAGACCAGAGCCATGTTCTCTCCGGAGAACTTCTATTCGCAGCCATTTCCGACCTCAGACGCTCACTTTCCCTCTCGTCGGAGCCCTTGGCTCCTTTTGCTTCCCAAGGTTACTCCGTCTTCTTCGACGAGGTAACGAAAATTCTCCAACTTCCAATTCTTCCAATTTTTCTTTTTTCCATTTCATGAATGAATTAGCTTCTTGTGCTATATTTGTTTATATTTATGGATGAAATATTGATGTGTATATATGTTTTTTTTTTTCTTCTTGAAAAAAAGAAAAACAGAAAACGTCCTTTAGTTGGTATTGATATCAAGTCAGAAAAACCAGATAATTAAAACAAATAAATAAAAAGAGGCCACAGAACAAAGCTCTCAAAAATACATGACGCTTAGCCCCCTATAACATCCTTCCAATTCCTAATAATCAAAGAACAAAAGGAAAATTTTTATTTTATTTTAATTTAGATGTGTGTATTTTGCAAACTGTTGGTTGGGATTTTTTCTTTAATTTATTTTCATATACGATTTTCAACATGGACATCCTTACTTTTCCAACAATGTGAAGTTTATAGATTTTAACCCAGGAATCAAACGCATCGTAAATGTGGACAATTGAGTTGTATATCTGGTTAACATCCTTATTTGTCCAAGAAGCTAAAACCCTCCTTTGTTGTAGCTAATTAGAGTGATGTGTCAAAGCCAAGCTACAAGTCTGCATGCACGCAGATAGTTGATCTGTATTTCGTTTTAAGTTAGACACAGATCAAACATCCCTGTATCTGAAAGTTAATTTTGTGCAGTTAATATCGAGGGAGGAATCCATGAAATGGTTTGAAGAGGTCATTCCCGCGTTGGCAAATTTACTATTGCGCTTTCCCTCTTTGTTAGAATCACACTATCGAAATGCAGATGGATTCATCAATGGAGGAGGAGTTGAAGCCAAAACTGGTCTTCGCCTTCTCAATTCACAAGAAGCTGGTGTAGTATTCCTAAGCCAGGTATACACTAATACTTCAATTCTCAGGTTATTTATCATTTGATGATGAAGTGAGGAAAAAAATTCAGGATTACTTATCTGTTTATTTATTTGGATTTAATCATCGTCTTTGTTTTTGTTAAAAGCTAACATGGAGACCAAGAATTATAAATTGAATTTGCAATTTCAAAGGTATCATTTTTTAACCCATAACAGAGGTGAATGGGTCAATTAAAGACGAGTTTAGCTCATGCATTCACTATGCATATTATTTATTGCCACTGTCGCGTTTGTGCATGTAATGTCTCAGTAATAATTTAAAAATGTTACTTATGACACCTATTCGATAAAGCAGTTAATGCTTTTACCATGATTCTTTATCATCATGTCCATGCTCTTTATTTATCAAGTTCATGTATCAAATTTCTAATCGTACCAGATTATGTTGCCAAGAAGCTGTTAGTAGAAGCTAAAGTACCTTCGATCGTAGACTTATCATCTTTTGCTTTTTACTTGATTCTAACTGCCAGATTTTGTCCCTTGGATATGTATAATTCATAAACAGATTTTTAATATATATATGTGTGTATATATATATATATATATAAATGAGCAGCATATAACATTTGTTAATAATCAAAGAAAAGGAACAATTATAAATAGGAGGATAACAATTATAAATAGGAGGATTAGGTATTCTCAGATAAAAATAAGTAATAAAATCATTCAAATGATGTTAAAAAGTATTTTTTTTAAGAGAGAGAGAGAGAGAGAGAGAGAGAGAGAGAGAGAGAGAGAGAAGAAGAAGAAGAAGAAGATATTTGAACTCCATAGAAGTGGAAACCAATAGAGATGCAATGAACTTGACTCTTTACTATAAAGAAACAAGATCTTGAGACCCTAAAAAATTGGGTCTCTCCAGCACTAATATGTTAGAGTCTGTTATGGGCCTCAATCTCCTACAATAGGAGGAATGTGATGTTGTGTGTGGTGGAGATAAACGGTTATGTTGGAGTCAGTTCTACTCTGTCCTAACTTGCACGTTAGTCTTTGCAAAATAACCCTCTTTCTTTGTTTCTGCGAGTTTCTTTTTGACTGATATAATTAGGGTGACACGTGTCTAAATGGCTTCTCAGGAATTGATTGGTGCTCTTCTAGGATGCTCTTTCTTTTGCTTGTTCCCACGTGCTACCGGACATGACAAACATCTTCCAACAATCAACTTTGATCATTTGTTCGCGTATGTGATCTTAATCTTTATTTCAGGGTGTATGGATATGGAACTAATTTCAATCATCTATTACATTAATAGACTTCATTAATGGAAATGAAATTTCAAATAAAGGGGTGAATTACATCTTGTGAAAATAACCTTTCAACAATTGAGAATTTAGGTAGCCTTTTCACAATTGAGAAGATTAGTTTTTCCGGTATGGAGTGGCTGGTTAAATAATATTCTTTCTTTCTTTTTTCCTTAAATTTTTTTATTTTTTTAAATAAAGAAATTAGATAACATTTCATCGACATGGAGAAAAATATTTGCTCTTTTGAAAAGTGACTCTTTTGGGAGGGGAGGAACAGTTTATGCATTTGTGCATCTTGTGGAAATCGACACTGTTCATACGGAAAGTAATGAGTTTTGCGTGAAGTTCTTGAGTGTTATTTTTCTGTGATCAAAATTTCATAAGTTTTCTTAGAGTGTTATCAACTAAAATGTCAATGGAAAAAATGGTAATGGTGAGAAGTAAGGAAAAATTTGTTTTCTTTTCTTGATACAATGCTAGTTGTTTCCAAGACTTAAATATGGCACCTTCCCTTCAACCCCTCCACCCCATCCTTACCAACCGGGCTAGCACCAGTTGGCACAAGTTAAAAACTGTTTTCCAACTTTTCGTTTTTCTTGTTTTCCCTCCTTTCTTGTTGATGCTTGTTTTTCCCAAGTCAGTTTATCGTCTGCAATAATTCTTTCAATTTGTTTGATTTCTTCTCGTAATTTCTTGTCCTAAAAAAAATATTTTATGCCATCTAACTTTGGTGTATCTGCAGGAGTTTATATGTAAGTTGCAATCAAATGCAAGAGAGTAAGATAAAGTGCATTATACACTATTTTAAACGGATATGTGCAAATATGCCTGTGGGCTCTGTGACATTTGAGCGAAAGGTTCTTGCTTTGGAGGACAGTCCTTTATGCATTTCTTATCCAGATGCTAAATTTTGGAGCAGTTCTATGATTCCTTTGTGCCAATTTGAGGTAATAAAAATATTAAGGCAAACGTGAAGCAGATTGGATTTATTATAATAACAACCAGAAAATCATATTTAATTGAGATCATTATAAAATGTCTTTATGTCATCACATATGATTTCTTAAGCTAACAATTTCACATTTTTGCAGGCTTACAGTTCAGGCTTAATAGAAGATCAATCAAGAGAGGCTCTTGAAGTGGATTTTGCAAACAAATATCTTGGAGGTGGTGCTCTCCATATGGGATGTGTACAGGTCTGTGACGTTGACATA
>CAMOHE010048706.1:35915-94402 GCA_946598075.1 Artocarpus hirsutus | reverse complement strand
CAATTAGCACATGGGTTATTGGGTGGTTTACTTAAGGTAGACGGGTGGTATACTGCTACGGATAGGTTTACTAGTTTCCAACCCGAGAATTGAAAAATTCATAGAAAATAAAATATAACTCCGATTTAGGCTCATGATAGCTCGTTGGAAAGCTTAGAATGTCTACTTTTAAAATATGTAAACCAATTTACAAAATTCATTTTCATCTAATCCCAAAATTTCAAGAAAGAGCTACTGCCCATAGAGATAATACAAGGTTTATGGAATATTAAGTTTTTCTTTAACTCAAAGCATATTATCCTTGTTCAAAGTCTCAAAATCATTCTAAAATATACAGCATGCATTATATAATCATTATAAACATATTCTCATGAGTTTTATTACCAAAATCATTATCAAACCATATCTCTAGCCTTTCTTGCAAATAATGAGGAAAACATGCTTAAGTTTGTTTTTTAAGCTTAAAACTTTAAAACATCAATCTTAAAGTTATGAAACTGGTTTTAAACATTCCTAGCATGTTTGTAATATTGTTCATAAATGTTCAAATATGCATGTTAACCTAATAAGAAATTTGCATGGAGAAAACACATACTAAAAACCAAGTTTAAATTAAAGAAAACCTACCTCAAAACTCCTTTGAAAAACACCAAAGTTTGGGTTAAAAATCAAGCTTGAATTGACTCCAAAACGATTTCAAACGTGACTAGGAATTATAGTTGTCGTGGTTGCAAATAGAGCTTTATGCCTTGTGTCTTTAGTTATAAATTGAAGTGAGAAAAGAGAGAATGAGAAACTAGAGAAGAAAGTGGTGATGGTTGAATAAATAGGCATCCAAATAATTGAGGAGCGGGAGAGAATTAAATGAGCATTAAAAGAAAATATTATCATGTCTCCCATGGAGACTTTGAGCAAATAATGTCAACATAATTAAGGGGGCAAATGGGACAAGTTGTGGAAGAAGATAAAGGAAGCATTAAAAAGGTGGTTAAGAAAATATATCGGTGTCTCCTGGTAGTTGAGGTGAATTAATTCTATGTCTCCAAATGATAAGGATGCTATTTAATTAAGCATTAATGTAGTGGGCCAAGGTTGGTAGAAGAAACTGATAGGTAGGTTTTAAATATTTACTACAGAGACTTAGTAAAAATACTAAAGTGACATTTTATTCATATGATTTTTATAAAAATCATACCCGTTAAAATAACGGGTGTTTCATGCCCATTCTTTTGGGAGCTTTGTTTTTCAGCACAATGGTCAAGGGAAGCCTGTTTTTGGGGAGTTGAACTTGATTTTGAGAGGATCCCCAAATTGAAGGAGAGAAATGAAAGAGAAAAGAAAAAAAGTAAATGGTTAATTTAGTTTTTATTTTTAGTTTTAAGATTTTATTTTTAGGATTTTATTTTAAGACGCCATTCAAGAAGGCATTTTAAAGCTTGAAAAAAGAAGGAAGAAGAAGATTCGAGGATGAGGTTTTGGAGATCATGACACCTCTATTTGGTGATTTCTTTCCCAGTTTTATCTTCTATAAATCTTTGTGCAATTTAAAAATCTTGATTATTAGGTTTTCCTCAATAAGTTTCTTGGTCTAGAGGGCTTTGGACCTAAGTTGAGATTGCATTTGGTTTTTTGTCTTGAATTAATGTAAGTTGATTGCTATTTTCAATTTATTTGTATTTCTTTGATATTAATGTCTTTAATTGCTTGATCACCAATTAGTTGATTTTACATTTAGGATTAGTACGTGAGAAAGAAGATTTCTAAATGTTGGTTTAGGAAATGCAATGTAGAGAATTATAGTATTTGGAGACATGATTTTCTTTGTGGCGAATTAATAGAACGAGCTTAATGAACCCTTAATAATTAGTTTTAAATAGAGATATTGAAATTAATTATTTTGGGTATTCTTCAGTTCATTACTTGGGAGAGAAAAAAATTGAGATACATAAGTATTTTATGCCAATTAATTGGGGAGATTAATTTGTTAATAATCTAGGCAATTACCAATCATAATAAAAACTTAGTAAATTAGTACCTCTACACCTGTATTGTTATAATTTATAATTATTTTAGTTTCTAGTTTCTAGATCTAGTTCTCATTTTCATTTCAGTTATTCAAATAATTCTAGAGTTAATCTAATTTCAGTAATTAACGAAAATTAAGCATAATCCTCGTGGGAATGATATCCGTACTCCTATATACTTTGTTACTTGCAACTGTATATGCTTGCATGCATCTACAGTTGTATGGTTATGGATATGGTCATTAGGCTTTGTTTGTGATTTTATGCACTGAAACAATTTTGCAAGTAAAAGTGTTGCAACATTTTATAACACTTTGTGTAACACTTTTTAAAGAACTAAGTTTTTAAAGAACACAAAGACCAAATCAATTTTTAGGCTTAATATATGATTTATTGAAAATGATGAGATAAAAATTTTTCGTGAAAAACTTTTTCTCGAATTCTAATTAGATCAACATTTTTCGTGAAATTCTTCTTCTCAAATTCTAATTAGATCAACTCTGAAATAAATCATTTTCAAATTTGGTAGTTTATAAATTTGGCCAAAACTCCCCCAAAACAATTGATTTCGAGAAAAAAAAAGCCTAAGAATTGAAATTGCAGATCTCATCGAAATTGTCAACTTTCATGAATGTTACAAGATTTAATCACAAAAGTTTTAAAACAACAAAACTGAGAAATATTTTGAAAATGTTGGATTTGTTTTAGAGCCTTTAGAAAGTTTTAATTCTTGTAAAAAGACTACACATTACATATCAGACAATTTGCCTTTATTGTAGGGCAAAATTGTCAAGATTTTTGTGTTAAGAGCCAAATTCGTAAAAAAAAAAAAACAGCAAAACTAGATTTTTCACTAGTTTTAGACAGCAAGCAATCACAAGTTTAATTACTATGAGTTTAAAATTTTTTGAGATCCATTAAGGGTAAAATCATCATTTTTATAAAAAGATTAAAACGGGCCTAAGCGTACCGATTAGCTCAAAGTTTTTATCTCAATTGATGAATCTCAAAATACAAAGTTCAAATCCCTAATATGAGATGTAAATTTGGCCTTAGTGTATCTAAATCGTGCAAAATAGAAATAGATCAATAGTATATACTTGAATTAACAGTCAGGCATCATCTAAACAAGACATAGAGCTGACTAACCAAGGAAAAGAATTAAGTAGAAACGTTTGCGCAAAGTTCAAGTAAGTTCCAAACCTCACCTATGGCATGAAAAAATATAATTTTCATATGCTTTATTCATGTATGGTTATGATTGCTTGTTATACATATTACGTTAGATACCAAGTCATGACGTATCATATGTTCACCACATTACAAGTTTAGTAATCTAAACCCCCAAGTAAAGAAAGTCAAGATAAGATAATTAAGTATTGTACCAACCTCTACTCCGTTGTAGATTATAAGTCTCCCAACCCAAGAGGAGCATTAAGTTAAGAAATGATCTCGGTGTTCGATAATCACATGCACTTAGTATGAACACTTGGGCCCATAATTCAGAATAAGTTATGGATAATAATAAGATGTTCATAAGTAAGAATAATTGGAATCATGCATTGTACTAGTGTTAATATTCTTGTATAAATGTTTTGTAAAATATGTTTGGATTTACTGAGTAAAAGCTCATATAGATCCTTGGTGCTATAGGAAATCTTACTGGGAGGCCGGTATGAAAATCTGATGAGTCAGGTTTAGCGGTGGGACAAATGCAATAGTTGGGCTAGAGATATTGCTGTAGTTTAAATTCTACTTTTTGAAAAACTGTTTATTTTATATAGCATGTTTCGATCTAGTAGTAAGCTAGAACTGCTTGCACAAGATAGTTTAAGTAAGCATTTTGTAATTATAAGTAAGGAAGCGCTTTAAACATATTTATTGTGATCGCTAAGTAATATAAGTATGCTTTTAAAAAAAAATTGTCCTCATTTTTATAACTAAGATTAAGATTAAGATTAAGCAAAGAGCTTAAAGTAATGGCTCAAATAGTTAGGTCATTCAGCACTAAAAAATTAGAGGTAAGGACAAATGACTTCTTATAGATAACTATTGCACAATCTTGCATAGTGAAGTTCTAGACTAACCAAAGAGAAAGATTGTAACATATAGTTACACAGCTTATCTCTAAAAGTCTATCGAACCCAATCGTTGGGCTTGTTTTCCAAGACCGGCTTTCTTTTCATTCCCCTTGTCTTGCCATTTCTAAAAACAAAAGGACAAATTTGATATTTAGCCATGCATATCAACTTTGAAATTTCATCAATACAAATTACAAATTTTTAAACTCTTCACAAAGAAAACAACCTACAACTTCTTTTTAGTGCCATAATTACTTAACCATTCTAATTCAGTATCTTATTATTCGGTATTTGGAACATAAGAAGTGAGGCCTCAGAATTCAAAATATTAGACACACAAGTATCATTATCCCATTTATTTTTTAAAGCAAGAGAGAGAGATGTGAGATTATAGTACATTCTTCTAAGGTAGCAGAAAAGTCAAAATCTGCTTATAAAGAAGTCTTCTAAATACCTACCGTTAAGTTACAAAGCTATGAAAAACCAAGCTTTGTGACATTAGCCTCTATTTGTAACATTTAGACTCTCACTTATCTGACATGAAATCATTGCGAATTTGCAATTTTCTACTCAATACGTTAAGGATACTGCAATAAAACTCCAACAAATTTTAATGCAAAATTCCATCACCTATTTTTGTTTTGATAGACTTTGTGCATATCTAAGGACTCATCTCCTTCAAATTTTGGTCACGTGGAAACAAATTGAAATCTTAATTCAATTTGAAAGAGTTCCTTCCATAACAGTAAACACAACTTACTACACAAACGCTAACAAATGAGGGTAAATAATCATAACACTTCTATGAGAGGAAGAGCATGAGGGGAAGAGAAAAAAGGATATGAAATGTAATAAAATCATAATTTTCTACTTCTTTGCGCTAGTATAATGTTAGTCATGGTGCCCTAAGAAGTAAAATATTGTAATATGTTTTTAGAGACATTTTATCAATAAAGAGTTTATTTATTATTCATATACCAAAGGTTGTCCTCTTTATGTTTATTTCTGTTGAATGTATGATAAGCAAACAAAAGTCTAAGACTGTCCATCTAAACCTTTAAGAATCATACATATGATGGACAGATTTGCAAAAGACATGAATATTAAAGGTGATGGCCTAAATCATAAGATCCGCAATTGAAGGAATAAAATTGGATGCTTTATTCATGCTAAGATTATTATGTTGTCTACATCCCTAACGGGAGATGGCTTGTCTTGATCACCAGAATAGGACTCTACGAGTAGAAACATTGGTGCATTGTCATAGGTGACGATGTATTAAATCGGGACATAAAAGTTGAATTAATTTGATTAATAATTGCATTTGTGGAAATCAATTCACTTTAGACAATCATATATGATGTATCTTAATCCTGAAATGACTAATAAGTCCGTATTTTTGACTTATGTCTTTTGATGTACCAAAAGGTGACATCTTGACTTAATAATGGTACCCATACCGGTACGTTGGAGACATACCTCTTAATTCATGTAGACTCATTATTCATATATATGGAATCCATAGCTCTTTTTGTAGAGTTAATGATATTCTCTTATATGCATTATCCTATAATTAGAAGACTAGAGCGTTTAACCATTTAGATATATAAGTGTAACTGAATAGTATACTCTCTATGGATAGTAAGTATTCCGATAGTGTGATAATGGAACAAAAGATAAAGATAATCGAGAAGGTAAAACATAATTTATCTTTAAGCCGATTAAGAATATCCTATGGGGAGATGTAATACATTATGATATGTCATGGACGGTTAGCTTATTTGAAGCTTTGTAATTTTATATAGTTCGAGAGTGCAGCTTTAAGCTTTTAGTGGAATAACGTTAGAGTTGATACTTATAAAATATGTATCTAGGTATTGTATTTTATAATTTTAGAAGCTCGAACTGTAAATGTCTATCGGATCCCTTTTACTAGCTCATAATCAATCCTATAACGACACGGCGTGTTTTTCCTACATATTGATGACTTAAGTTAAATTATTAGATTAGCTGAAATTCGATAAGATCATATTTAAATATTCATGTTAATTTATCAGTTGAATTAATTTTGTAAATTGATTCAAGATAAACATGTTGAATTATTTGAATAATATTTTATTTTCTATGAGATTATCTAGATATGACCTTTTTGATTAGATAATTTTTCTATTAGGTTATTGGAATTAAAATTAAGGCTCTACTAAGAATCTCGAGTGCAACATATGATATTCTTGTGGATCTAGGTTATCGTAAGTTTGGTAGGCCAATGCGTTACTTCGGCCTGCCGATCTCCTAGATCATCCAATGCATTAGTTTGGCATGCCGATCTCCTGCCAATCGTGCGATAATCTATATACGCATTTTTGACACATTTTTCATTAGAAGTTTATCCAAATTTGAATTTTGAGGCCTAATCTAATAAGGCTTCACCCCAGATTCAACCACTATAAATAAGGGGTGAGTTTTCTTAGTTATTTAGATCAGTTGAGAAACATAGAGTGAGTTCTCTAGTTTAAGAAACTCGAAAACTCTCTGAGAACTATTGTTCAACATTAAGTACCTTAGTTCTAGGTCTTCTCAAGTGGTTGGAAGGAGAGTCACCGGAGGAAGAGTTGTATGATGTGTGACCGCCTACACTCCGATCGTAGATAGAGAATAGCAAAGAACACCAACTGGTTGAGCCAATTCTAGAACGTTATTCTCTATATGGATTCGAGCATACTTTGGTATACAAAAGAGGTTAATAAGATCTATCATTAATTTATGTATTTAACATGTCAAATTTGTGTTTTTAAAAATACTTTGATTTAAAATTTTTAAAATTCTACTGCGTACCTGTTTTCTAACATATAATGCCAAGCTACGATGTGCATTTCCTCTAACAGGATCCTAAAGAAAAGAACACATGAAAAGTATAATGTAACTTTACCATGAACAAGAATTTGACAACCTTTTTATTTCCCATTCATAATCTTAAGAATCTATCAAATCAATAAACCAATTAGGAGCTGAGAATTGACACCCGAAATTCCTTTCATCACTTCAATTCAAAGTTCACTTGTCCAAATTTTGAACTTGTGTTTCAGGTCATATTTTTGTTCATCATATCAAAAGACATGCAAGAAGAAGATTATTGGTACTTGATACAAAGCATAAAGAAACACAATCTCATTTATTCCAAATTTTGAATACCTCATTGATGTCAAATTTTGGAATGAAGAACTTGATGTAAAAATTAACCCTGCACAAAAAATATATAATAAAATAAAACTGATAGAAAGAAATACAAATTCCTTGATTTTAATTTCCATAATCAAATTTCAGTTTATTTTAATTTTTAGTTTTAATTAAAATTGCCTTTATATTAATATTATCTAAGATAGAGTAGAAATGCTTGAACCGCAATAGATACTAAAATTTTAGTATTTCAATCCCTGAGAAAAGCGACACTCTACTCCTACTTTATTGCTTGTGATTGTGTATATTTACACTCGACCACTTACCCTCCAATTTTGACAGGAAACTTTAGAAGACACATCTATCGGCCTTCACCGTTGCCAATAGAACCTCCTTTTATACTCCAAAAGACGAAAACCAGAACCAAAGGAATAGCAAACTTCAGACCGTCGAAAAATTTAGAGCCTCCGGTGACGATAATTCTTTCAATATGCCCACCATCTATGCCTTAGCAAAGAGCCTTCAAAATAAACGAAGAAGAAAACAACTAAAGACGTTTTCCAAACTAGAAAAAGACAATCCTCTCTATATGATCTATCCATGACTAAAATATTAACATTTCCCTCATTGAATAATGTTTTAAATTAATATTTTTATTTTCAATCCACTCCACTAGGAACCTAAAGTTTTAACTATCCCTCTAATATCACAACCGTCCTTTTCTAATCAAACATTTAGAATCAACTTGCTGATTGGTCTAAGCCGTTTTCAAATTGTTGAACCAAAGACCCTTCCTATATTATATTTTCATTGTTTAGGATTTTGTTTTATTTTAAATTTCCCTCTCTAGAGGAAAAACTAAAAAAAAAAAAAATACTTCTTTGCTGCCAAAAGACAAAAAAAAAAAAAAACCAAAATAGCATATTTAGGCTAAGAATTAATAAATTATGTCATATGTTTTCTAAATATGTAATAAATAGCATTTCATAAGAAATTAACATATATCTCATGAGAAATTGATTAAAAAAAACCCAAAATACCCTTACCACTTTCTTATCTCCATCTTTCACCATCCACCTTCGTTAGCATCGGCGGTAGGTAGGAGATACAGTATTTGTATGTTAATACTATATTTTCAAATAATGAAAAAAATTACCAACGATGTTGTTGGTGGCCGGGAAATATTATATTAACATGTAAATACTATGTTTTCATGTAAACTTAAAAAATTACTAGTAACCTCGATGGAACAAAAATCTACCGGTGGCTTAGCCTGACATCATTGGCACTGATGACAACGTCGGCAGCCAGAAATACAACATTTACTTTATAACACCCCTTTACGGGCACCACAGGAAACGTTGTTTTTACTGTTAAACTTAATAATTACTGATAAGAAGTCCGAAACAATCAACAAAACTTAGAAAAATATCCCAGTTAGACATTCCAATAAAGAAAATTATGTTAAATTTATACCAAACTCATACAATCCTAAAAATTAAATATAACATGAATATCATAAACTTAAACATTCCTAAAAATTAATCATCTCGTTCATGACATATCATAAAAATTCAATAATTTAAACCAAAACTGCAAATGCTAATTTAACTATATACCCCAAAATTTAAACCCTAATCACACTAAACACTCATAATTATAAAAACAAAACTAAAACATCATACACATAAATAAATTTATAACTTGTGTTCTTGAATTCTTTATGAAAGAAAATCTTGAAGAAAACAAAGTTCTAAACTAATAATATGTGAGGTTTAGGGAAGAAAGGAGAGCATAAAAGCATAGAGAAATATGAGGAAAAAAATATAGGCAAGAAAAAAGGATAGGAATAATATGTATGTTTGAAGCCACATATTTGTGAGCATAAATAACTCGAGTCCTAATTTAATTAGGTTTCCTTTTTCTTTTTTCGTTTTCATTCCTACGTACGGTTTACCTTAATATATATATATGTATATATATATATATATTACATATAATTTTTTTCTCATAATAAAACATTCATCGTTATCTTCATATATATATATGTAATATAATATCATATAATTTAATTTAATCTAATCTAATCTAATCTAATTATAATACATAATTATTTTTGTACAACAATAATGTTTGCTCCTATGACAAAAAAATATAAAATTACACATTATTCTTTTAAACGCTTTATATTATCTAATTTCTTAACGCTATAATTAAAAATATTACATATGTAATTATCATGACATCATAAATGTTACAAAAATAAGAAAATAAGTAATAAAATTCATATCATGATCAAGAATATAACTCTAAGACACACATAACTCTGAAGTATTATAAAGATTATAAATTTAAAACAAGTTGACACTCTTAAAAGATCAATAAATAATTTATGCTTATCATTATTTTTGACATGAATAACCCGAGTACATCGATCCCTTGTGGCTATCACCTGTGACATTACTTAAAAAAAAAGTTAATTTACTTAATATAAATAATAATAGCACTTAAAATATCACATTCTTACATTAAAATAACATAAACGTCTATAGAAGAAAATGTCTGGTGTTACAACTCTCCTCACCTTTTAAGAATTTTGTTCTCGAAACTCAAAACAACTACAGATAGTAGGCTTCACATAGCCTCCTTTTTTTTTTTGTGGTTACGCCGTAAGACTTTAACTAATACGATTTCCTTATTTCTCAAAGTCTCGGTCCTAATCTCATATTTTTTTTTCAATGTAACTTCTTTAATCTTTTGATTTCCCAATAACTCTTTGACTAGAAACATGTCTTTGTTCCTTAATATCTTTTCCTTAACCAAAGACATAGTCGGCTTATCCCTCAAACTTCTTACTCTTTCTTTTTGGGCAAAAGAACATGGACCCAATATGTACTTCCTTAGCACATGAACATAACAATAAAAAAAAAAGTTGTGTAAAAATTCATGACATCCTTCCCTCCTTCTAAGGATTTCGTCCTTGAAATATCTGTAATAATGAATATGTAGAAAAATTTCTAATCCTTTTTCTTAATATTCTTTTTTTTCACATGAAATTTTCTTCAAAAATTATGTCTAATTAAAGTCGTCATACATCCAACTTACAAATTCATATGCAATGTTTGAATTTTCTTCTTGCCTCTCTGTCTATCATCCTTCATATTAGTATAATCTAAATGCAACGTTAATTCTTTCTTTTTTTTATATCTCACATTTCATGTATGTAAACTTGTCTTTAATCACATGCCAAAAAAGAATTGTACTCTATGAGCTCTTTACTCCAAAATTATACAAATGATTCTACAATATATATTCAGATTAACTTCAAGATATAGAAAAGCATCACGCACTTTAATAAATCTACTAGTACATCCCCTCATTTGTGAAATAACCAATCTCGTTTATAATAGTAAAAATAGACCATACTTGAAGCTTGACTTTCTTTTCTACAATTTTTACAACATAATATCAACATTGCTTTTGAAATATCTTGTATTACTATAAAAATTTTTAGGCTCGCTCGATCACTTCATTCCATAATTTCCTCAACTAATATCTTCTAAAAGAAAATAATAATATCATATTTAATCTCTAGTCTTCTGCATTAGTTATTCTAGAATACTCCATTGAAGTCTCTACTGATTTAAAGGTCATCCATAAAAGGAACTACTATATGTGATCTCTATCATATCATGTTATGGACCATTTAAATCAATAAAATATTATTACAAATAATTTTCTCCCAAAATTAATCCTCACTAAGCCTCAAACATTCATATAGTCAATCCTGTTCATAACATGCACATTGTCAAAATATCATTCACTTTAAAAAATTACTATATAGATCTCACATGTGACCTTACAAAATGCTTTTATTAACCTTGTACAATTCTCAAACTTGTTTGTCAAAAATAGATAACTATCATTACACTTATCTTGAGCTATATATAATACATCTACTCCTCCATAAACTTTTTCTCCGAGAAAAATAATATAATCACATAATTAACCGTGTCACAATACTTCTTGATTATCAACTATTCTGTTATATATAAATAATGAGTCAAAGATTGCTACTTTTAGTAAATAACATGTTTCATCGACTAGTAAAATATTATAATGTAGTCATAGGAAATGTAACTTAACATCTATATATTAGAAAGTTAATAATTTTTATACTTACTTGGAGAACTTGAAACTGACATGCAGCGATGCATAACATAAGTCTATGTTTCATCGACTAGTAAGATAATTATGCTCTGGAGTACATATGTCCTAAAGTTATATTCTTGATCATGACATATTTTATTGCATATTTTCTTATTTTTGTAACATTTATGATGTTATAATAATTACATGTGTAGCATTTTTTATTACAACATCGTGAAACTAGATAATATTAAGTGTCCAAAAGAATAACGTGTAAATTTATATTTTTTTTGGGTCATAGGAGCAAACATTATTGTTGTACATAAATAATTAAGTATTATAATTATATTATATTATATTATATTATATTATATGAAGATATCCGTGTATGTTTCTTTATGAGAAAAAAGATAGAGGCACGAAAAAAGGATAGGAATAATATGTGTGTATATATGTTAAGAAAGTCTGGGATTTTTAATAAATTTTCGTTCAAAATATTTTTAAGGTTATGAGCTTTCAATCAAACACTACTCACGAAATTTTATTTACTGGCAAATTTGTATTTGTATTTTATAGAGTCTGTTTTATGTGCCAAAAACGTCTTTTGATTTCGTAAAAATTATGAATCATTGTTGATATGTGCAAAGTGTCTATAAATTTTTAGCTTCATATCCTTATTATGTTTTAAGATAAAATTCGTCGATTGCTAAGTACTCTGTTGTAATAAATGTCTATTTGATATGCTCTATGTAATTCATGAGATAATAAATCATATTTTTAAATGTGTTTTACATGATTTATTATTTTCGTAGAGTTTATTTATATATTAAACGTATCACATAAAAATTTTAGAAGCAAATCATCCATATTTGATTTTATTAAAAATATTTGAATGGAACGTGTTGGCTGTTTAGCATGTTTGATGTTAATATTAACTCTGAATTTGAACATGTGTTTTGAATTATTTCAAATTTATTTGGAGTTAAATTTTAGATATGTTATGATTTTTTGTATCTATTATGTGTAGTAATTTTTATAAATTATTTTATGTTATAAATAATTTAATCCATAATATTTAATCAGGACTATTTACTGCCTAGGCTTTGCTGGCAAATTTTGTAATATTGATTGTGTGATTTATTTCAATTAACAAATGAAATTTTTATGGCTAAAAAAATATAAGCGTTATATGTGTGTGTGTGTGTGTGTGTGTGTGTGTGTTAATTTATTTTTGTAAATGATCATGCTCTAATTGAACATGAATTGAAAGATATAAGGTTATGAATCCTTGAAGGTCAATTAGTTTTTATGACTGGCAAATTTACTTGAATGTTAGAGAAAATTGGAGAGAGGAATTTTGGATTAATGTTTTCAATAGAAGAAAATTTGAGCGATGTTTATGTATGTTTGCTGTGTTATGGAATAAGTTTTAAACTTTATTCATGGTTATAAGTTGAGATTAATTTCTCTAAGTGATCAAAAATCAAGTTTTACGTCTTTATGTTTCTTAGCTCTAAGTGCATGTTAGTGACTTAAAAATGCTTTGTTTTATTAAGAATGGTGTATGATGATGTAATATGGTATTAAATGATATCGTGAAGATGAATATTAATTTCATGTATTACATAAATGACTGACGTGAACACTTCAAAAGGCGAGCACATCGAGAACTATAGCAATGTCACCTAATTTAAGGTCTAGTAAGTGAGCAAGTCAAGTAAGTACATTCTCACCTACAAATGATAAATTTTATGAAAATGTTAACTAATGTTTTATAAGCAAAGGTTTGTTATTTAATGTAATTATTTCAAGACTTTTTACAATGAATTTTCCTAAGGATGTTTTTATGTTCATGTGTTTATGACAAGTTTTTTTTAAAAAAATTATATATATATATATGTATGTTACACTTGATTAAACATATATATATATATGTTTAATTAAACTTATATATATATATATATATGCATATCCTATGTTTATGTTTATAATGTCCTGCAAGGTTTGGACTTGTCATGTTTCATTTGAGACTAGCTACCCTACTTCTCTCATGACAGCACGCCTATGATGTTAATGGTGCAACACTTGGGCCCCTAAAGATAAAATAAATAATGTTTTAATATAGAAGTTTAAATGAAAAGATAGGTTCTATATAAAATTGTGCCTTGTATACTACTATGATTATGGTTACGATGTTATATAATGATTTTTATGAAATGTTTTATATTGTGAGATAAGAATTTGTACTAACTAAGCTTATTCTTACTTGGTTTATATTATGTTGTAGATAAGGATAAGATACAAGTTGATTAGGATGGAGGACAAAGACAGATATGTGTACAAGGAGTATTGGATTAGAAACAGAGTCATGTTATGAAAGGAATTTAAACCCAAACAAAATTTAATATATTATGTTCTATATTTTTATTTGTTTGAGACTCAGTTCTATTTGTAATATGTTCTTTTTGAACTTATGTTTTGTTGAATATAATTTGTATTTTAGGTTTTTAGTTTCTTAGGTTATTTATTAAAGAATATGCTATATAGTTCATTTCTTCTTAATTAGTCTTAATTAGTTGTTTGATTAGAATTTAAGAGCGCTTGCATTGTAAGGCCCATAGTTTTCTTCTACAAAAACTTATGTTAATTGAACGTTAGAATATGATATTTTACGTGCTATTATTATTTATGTTAAGTAAATTAACTTTTTGTTTAGTAATATTACAGGTAACAGCCACAAGGGATCGATATGCTTGGGATGTTCCCGTTAAAAACGATAATAAGTTTAAAGTATTTTTATAAAAAATAATTTCAATTTGCTCGAAATTTATACTTTATAATGCTCTAGAGTTATATATGCCCTAGAGTTATATTTTAATGCTGACATAAATTTTATTACATATTTTCTTCTTTTTATAACATTTATGATGTCATGATAACTACATGTGTAACATTTTTTATTATGGCATTAATAAATTAGATAACATAGAGTGTCTAAAAAGATAATGTGTTAATTAATATTTTTAAGGTTATAGGAGTAAATATTATTGTCGTATATAAACAATTATGTATTTTAATTATATTATATTATATTATGTTATATTATATTATACATAACCTTTAATGTTAACATTATATTATATTATATTATATTATATTATACATTAAGATTTAACCGTATTATACTTTTATATTATATTATATTATATATATAATAAGTAAAACGGCAAGTTGTTGCCGTGGAAAAGTTTATGAAACGAAAAAAAAAGGAAATGAAAAGAAAAAATTGCCATGGAAGAAGAAAGAAAAAGGAAAAAAGAAAAAGGAAAAAAAAAACCTAATTAGATTAGGATTAGGGTTTTCTACACTTATCTAATTTTTTCTCTCTCATAAACCTATAAGTATACCTTTAAGCCACCAAAGTCTTCATTATCTTAATTTCCAACCGAAGAAAATTCTCTCCCTCACCCCCTTTCAAAAATCACTATAAGAAAGCCTCCATCATCTCTCTAATCCTTAAAGCCAAAAATACATTACTCTTCTTTTCTTTCAAGCCAAAGTAAAAGGATTCTTTTTGGAGATTTGGTGTATAAGTTTTCGTATTTGTTGAAGAAAACATAAGAATTTAAGGTATGGTTTAATGATTTTCATGGTTTTGATTTTTATGATTGACATATATTGTTTTGTGACAAACTTTATTAAAAAATTGTTCTTTTATATTGTGAATATATATGCATGTATGTTTGTATGAAAAATAAATTATTTTGTTTATTACTTTGATTATAACAATGTTATTTCATGGTTGAAATCATTTATGTTCATATGATATCATGGAATTAAGATTTTGTTATTGGAGTGTGATATGAGAATTTTGGAGTTTTTGGTTAGTCGGTAAGATTTTTGGTAATGTTTTGAAACCAAATGATTTTATTTTGCTGCGATTTTTGAATATGATATGTATATATATATTACAAATGCCTGAGATTTTTTATAAATTTTCATTCAAAATATTTTAAGGGTTATGAGCTTTCAATTAATCATTACTCACGAAATTTTATTTGTTGGCAAATTTATATTTGTCTTTTATAGAGTCTGTTTCATAGGGCAAAAAATGTCTTTTAATTCTATAAAAAATTGTAAATCATTGATAATATGTTAACTAAATGTCTGTAAAGTTTTAGCTTCATATTCTTATTATGTTTTAAGATAAAATTTATTGATTGCCAAGTACTTAGTGGTTATAAATGTCTGCCTGATGTGCTCTATGTAATTCGTGAGATGATAAATCATAACTTTAAATATGTTTTGCATGACTTATTATTTTTCTAACTTATATTTATACGTTAAACATGTCACATAAAAATTTCAAAAACATATCGTACATATTTGATTTTATAAAAATGTTTGAATAAAATATACTTGCTGTTTAGCATGTTTGGTGTTAATATTAACTTTGAATTCGAACGTATGTTTTAAATTATTCTGAATTTATTTGAAGTTGAATTTTGATTATGTTATGATTTATGTATCTGTTATGTGTAGTAATTTTTATAATTTTTTTATAACATAAATAATTTAATACATAATTTTTAATTAGGGCTACTCACTGCCCAGGCTTTGTTGGTAGATTTTGTAGTATTGACTGTGTGATTTATTTTAATTATTAAATAAAATTTTATGGTTAAAAAAAAATCTAAGCGTTATATATATGTTTTAACTTTATTCCTGCAAATTTTCATTCTCTAATTGAATATGCATTGAAAGATATAGGGTTATGAATCCTTAAGTGTCAGTTAATATTTATGATTGGCAGATTTACTTGAATGTTTTGAAAATTGGAAAAAGAAATTTTGGATTAATATTTTTAAGATAAGAGAATTTGAGTTGCATTTATATATGTTAGCTATGTTATGGAATAATTCTTGCATTTTATTCATACTTATAAGTTGAAATTAATTCTCTAAGTGATTAAAGGTCAAGTTTTATGTCTTTATGTTTCTTGACTTTAAATGCATGTTTGTGACTCAAAGATGCTTTGTTTTGTTAATAATGATATATGATGATGTAATATGATATTAAATGATAGCATGACAATGAATATTAATTTCATGTATTATATGAACGAATGACATGAACGCTCCATAAGGCAAGCACATCGAAAACCATTGCAATGTTATCCGATTTAAGGTTTAGTAAGCAAGCAAGTCAAGTAAGTACATTCTCACCTGTAACATGATAAAAGTTTATAAAAAAGTTTTGAGATTATATTTTATGATAATTTTTAAATTTGTTTTTATATATAGTATTCTCATGAGAACTCTTGTTGCAACAAAAAAGTTTAACAGATATTTCGATAACGAGGTATGTTAAAAGTATATTTGTATATATATATCACTTAATTAAGCATTGCATACCCCATGTTTATGTTTGTCCTGCTAGGTGGACTGTCCTACAAGGTGGATTTGTAGGTTTGGTTTGAGATTAACTACCTCACTCCTTTCGTATAACTATGTTTATGTTTATGGTGAAATGTTTGGGCCCCTAAAGATAAAATGAACACTGTTTTAATATGAAAGCTTAAACAAAAAGATATCTTTTATACAAACCTGTGTACAATTATGATTATGATTATGATGTTACATAATGGTTTTCATGAAATGTTTTACGTTATGAGATAGGAATGTATACTTACTAAGCTTATATTTACTTAGTTTATATCATGTTGCAGATAAAGGTAACATATAGGTTCACTAGGACAAGGAGAGATCAAGATCACATAATTTATACCTATAGTATGATCACAAACTTGTAATTTATACCAATTGTTGTAAAAATAGTACGCAACAAAAATTTAAAAATTTGTATGCTAGAGTATTTTTCAAAACACAAGTTTGACACGCTATATGCATAAATTAACCAAATCTTACTAACCTTGTTTGCCAAAGAGATCCTACAATCGATGAAGAGAAGGGTGTTCCAGACGAGGCTCAACCAACTGGTCTTATTTGTTTTTCTTAATCCACGATCAGAGTGCATGTGTGTGCACAATGTACAACTCTTCCTCGGTGACTCTTCTTCCAACCAATTGAGAAATACCCCAAACTAGCGTTTGTGATTTGTGAACAATAGCTCTTTAGGGGAGTTTCATAGACTCACAGAATAAAGTGCTCACTTTTGATGTCTCAATTGATCTAAATAACTATGAAGTTTCACTCCCTATTTATAGATGCTAGACCTAGGGGTTGAGCCTTATCAGATAAGGCCTCAAAATTCGAGTCTGGATCAATATTTAATAAAATCACAAAAAACATGTGATCAAATTATAGCTCGGTTAGCAGGTCAAACTAGCAGATCGGTCTGTTAAACTTACTCCATCGGCAAGCCGATTTGTAAGGTAAGCCGAACCTACAGATCGGCCTACTGAACTTACAATAAATGATCTCTGTGAATCTTTTATTTCTCACTTGAGATTCTTTGGATAAAGCCTCAATTTTAATTCAAATGACCCAATAGAGAAGTAATCTAATTAAAATAATTATATCTAGATAGCCTCTAGGAAAATAAATATTCCAAATAATTCAACAAACTTATCTTGAATTAATTTTCACAAAGTTAATTCAACCGATAAACAGACATGAATTATCTGATCCTATCGAATTTCAGCCAATCTGATAATTTAACATAAGTCATCAATTTATTGAAAAAACACGCCGTATCGTTACAGGATTTATTATGAGCTAGCAAAAGGGACTTGATGGACCTATATAGATCAAGCTCCCGATAATTATGAAACCCAATATCCTAGATATATGTTTCATAATTATCAACTCTAACGCTACTCCACTAAAAGCTTAAAGTTGCACTCTTGAATTATATAAAATTACAAAGCCTGAATAGATCATAATGTATCGTATCCTCATAGGATTATCCATAATCGGCTTAAAGATAAATTCTGTCTTACCTTCCCGATTATTTTTTTCTTACGTTCCATTATCTTTCCATCAAAAAACTTACCATCCAAAGACAGTATACCATTTGATTACACTTATGTATCTAAATAGTTGAGCACTTCAGTTTTCAATTACATGATATTGCATATAAGACGATATCAACTACTCCTAAATAGGAGCTATAGATTCTGTATTTATGAATAATAAGTCTATACTATCAAGAGTCATATCTCCAACGTATCGGCATGAGTATCAACATAAATTGTGGATATCACCGTTTGGTATATCAAAAGACATAAGTCTAGACAATGGGCCTATTATTCATCTTAGGATTAAGATACAACACATATGATTATCTAAAGTGAATTGATTTGCCGAGATAGAATTATTAATCCAATCAATTACACTTTATGTTCCAATCTAATACATCGTCACTTATGACAATGCAACAATGTTTCTATTTGCGAAGTCCATCTCCGATGGCTAAGACAAACCATCTTCCATTAGGTATATAGACAACATAATTATCTTTGGATGAGTAAAGTGTCCAACTTTATTCCTTGGATTGCAAATCTTATGATTTAGACCGTCATCTTTAGAATCATGTCTTCCACATAATTTGTCTATCATATGCCTGATTCTAAAGGCTTAGACCAACAGTCTTAGACTTTTACTTGCTTATCATACATCTAATAAATATAAATGTAAAGAGGACAACAATTTGGTATATGAATAATAAATAAACTTTTTATTTATAAAAATGTCTACAAAAACATATTACATTTTTACTTCTTAGGGCATACATGTCTAACGCTGCTGACACTGCCCCCTTAGAAAGACTCACCATGTTCCAATCTACAGAGCCTAATTAATGTCTTGGATCTCCATTGTTACTACCACGAAACAACATCACAAACTCAAAATCTCGGCCGAAACTTGTAGCGATCATTCCACATGAAAAATTTCGAAATGCCAAGCTCATGTAGCTGTTCTTTGGCACAGGCTTGCAGATTTGCTTCGTGAAGTCATTCTTTGTCGCTGCATTGTCAATTTGTTACTCGTGATCTCACCAAATATCAAGGACGACTCATAAGAGAATCATGCAAATTGACTTCAGGGCATTTCGATCTAAGCTAGACATCGTGAATCGACCCTCATTGAATATTGAAGAAGACAGAGAAGATGATCACGGCTGACGGCATCCCTAGGCGACCTCAAACATTGGTCTAGCTTAGAGTAAATGATGTCTTGATGTTGGTGACCTCCAATGGCGCCCCCAGGCAATGATGAAGAACCGATGAGCTAAAAGTCAGCCATAAAGGGTGGGTGAGAGCGAGGGAAGGGGAAAGATAGAGAGAGGAGAGAGAAACAAGAGAGAAGCCAGAGAAGGGGAAAGGAGAGAAAGAGATGAGAGATGGGAGGATAGAGAAAGAATAAATCTAAAATATTAAAATCATTATATGATTTTGTGACTTTTGAGGGTACTAAAGTCTTTTTATGCTTTTAAAAAATTGATTGATACTAAGGGGCTGTTCAGTTTTGTTTTTAAAATAAGTGAAAATATTTTTGTTTTAAAAAATGAGAATTTTTTAGGAATGTGCTGGGAGTGTTTTTAAAATTTTTGCTTCAAAAAGCATGCGAAAAAATTTTCAAAAATTTTAAGAATGAAAACAAACGGGGTCTAAATGTACTATTTCTTTTACGTTTTTAAAACTGCTGACATTATTTACTAATTCTAAAGCAAAATCCATCTTTTTAAAAAAATAGCAAAATCTTCTATATTATAGATTTGGCTTTAATTTTATTATTAGGTTTCATCAAAATCATTTTTTCTTTATGAATTTAACGGCTGAAGGATGTATATTACTCTTTTCAATTTCTACTGTAGAATTCCGGAAAAAAGGAAGAAGGAAAAAAAGAAAAAAAGAAATAAATATACAAGGTTTAAAATTTCGTCCAAACCTTTCAAACTTGGATCACGTGCACAAAGCAACGCGTGCGAGTCCTTGGGGTTAATTTGAAAAAAGGGCAAAAAGAAATCTAAAAAAACTTAACGTTAAGCGTGCTTTGCTCTCTCCCTGGCTACACCCCATTTCTCTCCGTTGTTTGTCTTTCGTTCCCTTTTCCCTTTCCCTCAAACTTTGGCTCTGGTTTTCTAGGGTTCTCTCTGAGGGATTTCCGATTAAAACGTGAACGTTTCGCTTCCTCATTTGTCCTGTAGTTGGCTGAGATGAAGCTCACTGTCAAAACTCTCAAAGGCAGTCACTTCGAAATCAGGGTTCAGCCAACCGACACAGTCAGTAACTTACTCTGCTTCTTCTTTTTTAATTATTATTATTATTATTTGTTTATTCCGTTTTCATCTGGATTTTTTTCCTCTTTTTCTTTCTCATTTTTTTTGTTTTAATTTTGAATCTGTTGGACTACATGAAGAAAATGGAGAATTTCCCGGTTCTTCATTCGTTAAGTAAATTTCTTTACCTTAACGTCATTTGTTTTTTTTTTGTTTTCTCATAGTTTAGGTTGTATTTTAGTGTTATTTTCGTAATAGAAATTGAGCCGAGAATCTATTAGGCTCACTTTTAAATGTCTCTCTTTAAAAGCATTTTTTTCGTACTCTCTCTCTCTTTCGGAATATGGCAAAAAAGATTAGAGTATTGAATGGGAATTTGGGTTTGAGGTAATTGTTCATGTTGTTGAATGAAAACCTATTTAGAAATGACTGGTTTTGACCTTTTTTTTTTAAATCATATAAATTTTTGTCAACGCGCTTGTACTGTTATATGTGCATACATACGTATATATGTATGTCTGCATGTAAACTACAAACACGCTACATGTTATTGAATGAAAAAGCTATTATACAAATCTGTTGTTTTGATCAAAATATAAATATGTGGGTGCGCGCATTTTTTTTTAAGATAAATCCATAAATATTTGTGTGAATTTGAATGAGTATTTATCTGTCGGAAGGGTTACCTCGAGGCATGATATAAATTGATTGTTTGGAATGGGAATTCCTTTTGTTTAAGGTTATGGCTGTTAAGAAGAACATTGAAAATGTACAAGGCAAAGACAACTATCCTTGTGGACAGCAGTTATTGATTCACCAAGGGAAGGTGTTGAAAGATGAGACTACAATGGCAGAAAACAAGGTTTTGGAAGACGGTTTTCTTGTTGTCATGCTTAGCAAGGTAATCTTTTTTGTTTTTGTTTGAAAAATGTGACTATTATTTGCTTGCATTGCATTCTAACTTTGGCATGTCTTCTTTTGTTGTCTAACTAGTTGGAGTCGCATGCTCTGCACGTTCGTATGTCCTTCAGTGTATTTTTTGTAGCAATATGAAAATTGTTGTTTTCTTTAATCATTATTTTACAATTGTTGTAGCACTATGTAATACTTAATAATATACCAAACTGCAATACCAAAATATGGAAAGCTTGCAACTCTACTTGTCAATCCTTTTATTGGTGAACCTCAATGTGCAAACGAGAGGAATTAAAGATAAGATATAAATGCTCTTAATTGATTTAACTTATAGATATATCGAGAGTAAATTGTTAACAATATAACAAAAGTTTGATTTCTTCATAATTGGAAGCTTTCTTATTAAAGTGATAACACCTGCATTGATTTCTTCACAATTGGAACCTTTCTTATCAAAGTGATAACATCTGCATGCGTTCTGAATGTAATGATAACATAATAAAGAATGGCAAAGACTCTCCCAAGCAATTAAGCCATATTGGTTCTGAATAAGAAAGGATGCTTGGTCGAAAATCTACACAAATTAGCGAATACAAAACTTAATCAACAAATTTGTTTGATGCTCGAGGAAAATTAGAAAAAGAAAGGAAAGAAATAAATCATGAATTGAAGGAGTTTTAAAAAATGGTTAAGAGTTATTTTAAGCAATTCAACAAATATGCATAATGGAAAAGCTTTTGAAGCTTATTAGGAAGGTGTGTTTAAATCAAATGTTTAAAGTAAGAGATTTCAAACAATAAAGAAATTGAGAATGTAAACCAATATCAAAAACGAAATTGGCTAAAGGGCGTGAATTTGGAAAAAAAAAAAGGGGACGACACTGCTTTGTCAGCAATGGGTGAAACCTACTTTCGAAACCCTTTTTCCCTTTTATATATTGATGGATAGTTTTGGAATTTCTTTTTCTTTCTTTTTTTTTTTTGGGTTTAAATGTTTATTATAATTGCTGTTGGCTAGTTCTGCTCTTGCTCAACTAACTGCATTGCTGGAAGAAAATAATTTTGGACACATGAGACATAATTCTACTTCATCTTGTCCCAACTTTTAAGCATGGTAGAAGCACAAAAGCATGATTAAGTGGTGAAGTCTTTTTTATTAGTTGTTACTACTAGTACCCACTAGGGGGCCAGTAGGGGGCACCCCTAGTTGGTTTAACAGTGTTCCATGTTCAACAAATGCAATTATAGTTGATCTTGCTATCAACGAAGGGGACAGGGTTAAATATTGGACAGCCCTTTGGGTCCATCAACAAAGGGATTTTAGAAGTTTGTTTCCTCTTCTTCTTCTTCTTCATCAACAAAGGGATTTTAGAAGTTTTTTAATTCTTCTTCTTCTTCTGACCTCATTACAGTTTGGAATTGTGTCCTTTAGTTTTCTTTTTCAGCCCTTTTTTTTTGTTTTCTTGAGGAAATCTCTTTCTCTATTTTGTTTGTACATCTTTTTCCCATTAATAATATTTTATTTCTTAAAAAAAAATGTTTGTACACTTGAATGTTGTTGTTGTTGTTGTGTTTTGTGTGTGTGTGTGTTTTCCCTTTCACTTGTCAACATATTTTTCACTCTACATATATGTAGGTTGCAATTAAATACAGGGGATGGGTGTGTTTCTAAATTTTCAATAGGAACTGTGGTCAAGGTTTTGAATCTTGCAATTGGGTACTGATGCGTTTTTGCCTTTGTGTGGCAAGGTGTAAGCCTCAAACGGTCAAAGCTCTTTACGGCATAAACCTCGAAATAGAACCATAGAAATTAGAAAGTAAAAAATGAAACATTTAATTTTTAGAAAATCAAATTTAGTGTTTCTTGTCTCTTAAATGTTCAGACTTTTTCTCCACAGTAGCTGTCTCTTTATATTCAGTAGCTGCCTTTTCATGATCAACAGCATTGTTGTTTTAATAGTTTTTGTTTTATTTGTTTGTTAGATTTTTTTAGAAATGTTTTTTAGGCTATTGCAGCAGCAATTTGAGAAGCTAAATAGGAATATAGGATGCATAACATTTTTTGGGCCCGAGCCGTTTGCTTTGTTTCAGATCATAATACAGAAAGCAAAAGGGAGGTTAGCCTTAAAAGAATAAAAATCTGCTCCTCCCCCTCATGTATGTGGGGCAAACGCCTCTTTCCAACAGGTTGAGGCTTTAGGCTCATACCTTTTTTTGAGCGCCCCCATGGTCAGGCGTGCCTCATATTGCGCAATCTTAATCCATATTTGATTCCTATCCCTAGTTCAAATGGTGATATCCTACTAAACTGGTTGTAACACTGACCCTTTGGATTGCAACCCCTCGTGGACCACCCTTTGCTATTTGAGCTACTTTCTACACTACTTACGCATTAATCAGAAGATGGTTTGAGTTGGTATTGCAGGATACCTTGAGGTGTAGCTTGTATTTAACAAATTCCATTCTTGTTTATTATAAGAACCAAATTATTATTCAGATAGTGTTTTGATTCTGGTGAGGAAAAAGCATTGGAAAAAAGATAGTAGTGTTAAAAATGTTGTACCATAAACTGCTAGCAGTTTGCATACTCATTTCTTCAACATGCTTGCGATATACTGATGTGTGACTTCTATTCCATTATGTGCTAAATTGGTGCAACCATGAATTAAAATTGTGTAATGTGAGTTGCATCTCTCTGTGTGTCGCATAAAGGGGGGAAAAAAGCCTCAGCTTGTCAAAAAGAGACTTACGTTTTACATAATTTTTATTTTGGTTTATTTAATTTTTCAGTTTACTTCTTGTGAAGCTAAGTCTCATTTTTTGTTTCTTGGCTGGAACAAAATAAAAGGTCAAAGCCCAAGAATTTATATGAAGTTCACATCAAGTTTCTTAAAGAGAAACTCTAACTGTAGCTAATAGACTAGATTCAATCTTTATGGTAGTAAATAGATTTTTTTACTGCAATCATTAATGAATAGCGTTTTTAATTCAAAATAAGATTGTAAGGGTAAAATTGAGTTAATCGACTAAAAATTATTGGATATTATGTTAATAAAAAAAACTTGGTAAATATCGGTAAAAATGTATATAATTTGCGACTTCATGGGCATGTTTGCTGAATTTAATCATTGGGTAAATTCAATAAATCCTGAATTTAGTAAATTTAGTTGTGGAATAAATTTGAGTAAATGTCAAAATTGATCATGGGGTAAATCTGATAAAATCTTGAATTTACTTCTATTTACTTACTTACCAACACATCTGTCCTTTATTTTTATTTCCCGCAAAAAGGGGAAAAAAAGGTTATTTACCTCCTCCCTTTCTTAAATTGCTGCTGAAAAGGCCTAGGAAGCTTTTTTTTTTTTTGAAAAAAAACAACTTGAATATCACATTTAGTTGCCGTTGAACATGAAGAGGCAGCTGCGGTGGAAAGAAATTTGAACATCAAAGAGACTAGAAACCCTAAATTGATGCGTAGAAAATCTGAAAAGTTTGATTTTTTCTAAAATATATTTTATGCATCAAGCTGCTTTGAGGCTTACGCATTTCGTTGCAAACAATATAGAACCTTGGCTATAACCAGAATTATCTAGAAAAATATATATATATATTTTAATTTTTTAACTCAGCGAAATTTAAAATCGTGCTTTGAGCGCATTTTATTTGGCAATTAGGGTTTTTTTTTTCCCCTTAATTAGCTCTATTGTATTTTGTGGCAATATATGGACATATACATTCTGTGCGTCATCATAACTTTTCCATTTTTATATTCTATTTTGTTTCTTTTATAAAAAAAGAGAGGAACATATTTAGAGAGGCGGGTGACAAATGACAAATGAAACTTTTATAGGGCAACTTCTAACGAAAAAGGAGCATAAATGACATATAGCATCACAAGCGAGTGACAAATGACAAACGAAACTTTTATGGGGCAACTTCTAACGAAAAAGGAGCATAAATGACATACAGCATCACTTTTTAATATCTCCTAGTTCTAAAGGATACTTTACATATATCATCACTTTTTAATACCTCCCAGTTCTAAAAGATACTATTTATATTTGACGGCGTGCTAGAAAGATTGATATGTTGTGCATAATAATGTTATTCTATAGTAAAAAACTAACATATATAGCTTCTACTAATCCTTATTTTTGTTTGTGTACGACCTTTTCTAAGTATGTTTGTTTTTTTCTTTATTATGTTTGTTTTTTTCTTTATTATTATTATTATTATGTGTCAATTGAGTTTGTTCTCACTTCCTTTTTCACTGCCTACAGAGTAAAACATTAGGTTCTGCTGGGGCCTCATCTACTCAGGTACTGTTCTTGCTAATTTGTAGGCAATTAGGCATTATGTCTTTCCTTAGTTCTTTCTATATAAAGTATAAGCTATTTCTACCAATAGCCGGCTTCTACAAATCCTTTGGCAAATGCACCAACCTCTAATCCTGTTGCTCCCGTGGCCCCTGCCGCTCCGGCTGAAGCCCCTGCCACTCCTACAGGAGCTCTAGCCCAAGCTCCGTAAGTTTACATGATCATAGTCTATGCTATTTTTTTTTAATATCTTTTTGGGATAGATTCAGTCTATATGCTTTGGATGTTGTTTACCCACAGACGTGCACGAATGACTGGATCACATTTTTTTCTTTGTTTCCTCTATTGCCATCAGTATTAAGAATAAAGACTTGGATTAGGTGGACATCTTGTTGTCTTTGTCTTGAGGATGTATCTGAATTTCATTTCATTAAATGACAAATTGTTGAATACAAAACATTCAGTAAATTTAGGCAAATAATCAAACCAAACATAACCAACTGAACTAGAAATAGCATAGCCAGCCAAAGCGTGGGCCACATGATTCCCATTGCGGGATGTATGACAGACACTGCTACGCCTAGCAAGACAGATGAACTCTCGAATATCTTTATTAATAAAGGACTTCAGACCTTGAAAATCTAAAGCACTTACACAATGAACCACTTATATAGCATCCCAATCCTTAAATTCAGCAAAAGAACCCCTTTCCCTAACTGCAATGCACTCTCCAACATGCGGAGAGAAGTTTCCAACAATTCTTCTAGCCATTGCGCAAAGAACATTTCCATCTGCATCATGAGCTACTACAACACTAGTATAATCATGGGAATCATATACTGATGCGTCCACATAGATCTTCACAGTTCCCACATATGGGTGTTTTCCAACCAGATTTAGGAGCTAGCAGATTTTTCACCTAGCAGCCAACTAGCCTGTCAAACCACCTCACCAGTCGAGAATAAGTCCCTCAAAAACCCACTTATTTGGGACCTACCACAGACACTATGTAACCACAAAAAAAACATCAAAATCCACCTTATCACATTTCCTCACCACATACAAAAACAAAGCACCAAATGGTCCAGATGGGAAAGGTCTAAGAACATGCTATAGCGCAATCTCCTTCTACACATTTTGAGCCTCACAACAAATCCAAAGAGGGTGTGTATTAGTTCAATTTCTTCTCGGCAAATGGGGCAAGTTGATCACCCATCACTCCCCTCTTATCAAGCGACACAACGGTAGGAATTGCATTATGGAAAGATCGCCACAAATGAATCCGTACCTTATTAGGGACATGAGCTTTCCACCAAGTCCGATCAACACCACCACCCGAACACGAACCCTTAAGAGTTGGCTTCCGTTTCAACATGGTAGACAATGTTCATTGCGTATCGCCCATGAGAATCATAAAACCAAGTCTAATTACCCTCTCTCTGCCTATAGCTTAATGGAATACTTTGCATAATATCCCTATCAATTGGCCAAAAATATCTTCAATCGCTTGCCAATCCCAACATGATCCTAAAATAAGATTTGCTACTTTCAAGTCTTCAGAGCCTCCGAAGGTCAGGTAATTAGACGGAAGGAGAAGCGTCTAGGAATACATGAGCCCTTAAAGACCTAAAAGTTCCATCCATTAGGTTCCATCCATAAGCAGGGAGGTCTTAGGTTCAAGTGCTGGGGGACGTGAAGAAATCCCTGAGGGCCATTAGGTGCCCAGAGGGCACAACACGTATGAGTAACGGGTATAAAACCCGACTATGCCGGGGCCGCTAGGTAGACACCATGGGGGGTTGAGACATTACATCCGCCACACATTAATCCATCCATTTTTGAGTGTTGTCCGGTGGGTCTTGATACTTATTCCAAGTCAAGGGAGCCCTTTGGAAACCAAGATCAACCAATTCACACTCTTCCATAGTCTCCCTAAACCTCCTCATACAAGTATCTTCAGACTTTCTATGTCCTTTACCAATCGAAAGATGAAGAATCTCATTGAAATCTCTTGCCACCAACCAAGGGAGAGTAAATAAACCCAACAACCTTCTAAGAAGCTCCTAAGGGTGAAACATTGAGCCTTTTCAGGGTGACCATGAATCACTTTAAACCTCCAATATTTTCCATTTGGCATCGTGACAAAAGTGTTGATATGGTAACGAGAATAACTCATAACTGTCACCGCCCAATCTTTCCTCGTAAAATAAGACCTCCAATATGCTCCATACTATCCACATGAATTCCATCGTCAAAGTCCAAACTACACTTAACCACAGTCGCTGCTTTCACTAAGTTTTGTCTTCGAAATGAAGACTTAAGACGTAGAGAAAGTCCGACTAATCATCCGGAGCTTATCGAATGCTAGTCGGTTCCCCAACCCGTGGGCATTCCAAGCTATGAGACTCATTGATCCCAGTGTGGTTGCTCTGCAACCTCTGCCAAGCTCATAACCCAAAATTGCCCATTCCTTGTCATCCTTGCAAACCTCATCTTTGGCATTTTTCCTTTTGATAGTTCGTTTAGCCTTATCTGCCACCTTGTCTTGCGCCCCAACTTGGCTCACTTTGCATTCCAGTTTCCGGCCTTTCCTACCTCCTGATCTCGTAGACAGATTCAACTCCGAACCAGCTGTGACAGTGAAGCTCTTCTCTTCAGAGTTGGTCTCTTTCAACTGACCTTTTCGCTTGTTACAAACACTTCCACGAGAACTAAAACTCCTTCAGCGATTTTGCCCCTGCATGCTCCTTGTTCACATGATTTCTTAAAAGATTCATTAAAGGTCACGTGACTCACTTGAGCCACATGTGCATGCAAGACCTCAAGACGACATATTGTTTTTACCTTTAACAATAGTTGGAGACTTCAAGGCTTTGACCAATCATGGAGATTCTTCCCCAAAATCATGCTCCCTAATTTGTAGAGGATTTGAATTCGAAATACAGCGGTTACTTTGCTCAATCGCATCTCTCTCCTCTAACTCAACCTCATCGGAAGACAACACCGGCTGTTGTGATTGCACCCTTCTCTGAACGGAAGCATCCTTCTTGGAACATTGGAACACACCTCTTTTCCTAGAATCTGAAGGAGATGACCCGCAGAGCCAGCCTTGATAGTGAAAAAGTTTCTTCTCAATCAAATCATTAGCACCAGTAATCCTACATTATTTCAAGCCATGCCCTAATAATCCGCGAACAAAACGAAGGTAGCCGCTCGCATTTCAGATCCACACGAACAATAGTCCCGATGATCCCAACTGAACCTGTACCATTCTCCGGAGCGGCTTTGACATGTCAACCGTAACCCTTGTATGCATGAAAGGACCAATACAACGACCCCTCCTCGTTGGCCTCTGTCTCTAGATGAACTTGAATGGCATCACCAATAACACCTCCAATCTCCTTGATCATACCATTTGGGGGCAGATTATAGACTTGGATCTAGATATTAGTATATCTAAACTCCCCAACATCTTCCAAATTGGCATCGTCCACCTCTTTAAGAATGACCAAAGCATTATTAAAAGATCGCATTTTTATAGACATTGCCATCTTCAAGTCTTGTCTATCCAAGAATGAAAACAGAAAAAACATCCTGGGCAACGTCATGAATATCTAAGGAACCATCAACCTTCCAAATCTCCTTGAAGGTAGACTTCATATGTTTCTTATTGTAAGGCTTCCTTGTAACAATCGTCCCCATCAGAAAAAACCTAGCCAAGGCCTTCCCTTTGGAGACCAGATCATCACCAATTCCAACAATTTCATCTTCCTCTTCAGTTATTGTTGAAGAATTCCACCTCTCAACCATGTCTTCCATGACTGAGCTAATTGCAAGACAAAAACACGCACAATGGACAAAGAAAAGAAACTCTTGCAGACGCACAAGAAAAAGCTCTCACAGAGAGAAAATGGATTAGGGATACGAATTACGATGCAACAAAATTGGATGTGTCAGTCTTTTTTCTTTTCCTTTTAAAAAAAAATAAAAAAACAGAATGACAGAAGTCTTGCTTTTTATGGGAAAAAAAATGACGCAAATCAAAGCATCAAACTTTATCTTGCAGATTACATGGCCAGAAAAAAAAAAAAAAAAGCTTCTTCCGTCTTATAGAATTAACAAAGGAAAATAATGACAACAATATTTTTCTCTTTGGGAATGATTAAGAAAACTGCAAACTTGATTGTTATGATTAGGTAATGGTTTATTATTAGACAGGTTGAATGCTTGTATCTGTGCAATTTAATGTTTGAGTGAGGCACTCATTTTATACTTGTGATGATTTATCTATTAGATGAGTTGCTTCAAATATAAGTGGCTTTACTCTTTACTTGAGCATTTGTTTCCACAGCTAGCAGTACCTACACCTTGCTGTGAACATATTACATGATTCATATCTGGTAGCGTAAAGATACTCTATGGTTTAGTGCAACTGAGTTTTTTTTTTTTTTTTGTTTTTTTTTTGAAGGAAGGAGAGATGCTCCAGTAGCGTGTATATTTGGGGTAGGCTATATTGCAAAACGGTCTTTTTTTTTTTGGGGTGCTAACTGCTGGCTTGTAAGGCTGTGATTACCTACCAACATAGGACTTTTTTCTCTCCTGCTTGTTCATTCTAATTAAGGAAGAACATATATAGGTGCTAAGTTAATGCTGGTTCAATCAGTACCGGCAAGCATTTCATTTCTTTTCTACTTATTCCTTCCTTTGGAAAGAATCTCCCGGTCCCTCCTAAATTGCAGGCGTTTCTTGCTGGACATCACGTCTTTTAACATGTGATGTCACCTTTTCTCTTTCTCTGCATCACTTTGTATTATTGTATGCCAAAACAGTGGTGAGGATATACTTGAATAATTTATTACTGTACTGTCTAGTTTCTTAAGATTATGATGGCGCTTGTTAGATAAAGCTGGGATTTATTTGGTTATCCTTCCCAATGTCGTTTATTCATCACTGGGGAATTTGGTGGGAGCTAGGGAAGCTTTTGTAAAGGTGATGAGCGCTGCCTCTTATGTTGTCTTGTGGATAAGAATTCACTGTGAAAATCCTCAAGAAGAATCCGATACTTGGACAAATCAAATGTAGTGCTCGTTTATGGGCTTAGACTTCCAAGGATTTTTTGGACTCCATTTGTTTTTCATTAATTTCAGTTGGAAGGGTGTGTGTTAGGAGCAGGGTGTTTGTTTGTCTGTTTTTCTTGGGCCGTTGTTTTGTCTGTCTTCTATCTTTTCAGGATTCCTTGTCTACGACTTTTTTGTATTTTTATTTTTGCTTATGTAACTTTTTTTTCCTTATGCTAGGGGGAAAAAAAAAAGCACTTGAGATTTCTTTCTTGAGTCATGCATTTTATGGTTGATGATTAGATATTATGTTGTTGCTGCAGTGTGACAAGCGACACCTATGGTCACGCGGCTTCAAATTTGGTTGCTGGTAGTAATCTTGAGCAGACTATTCAACAAATAACGGATATGGGTGGTGGCACCTGGGATAGAGAAACAGTCACCCGAGCACTTCGAGCAGCTTATAATAATCCAGAACGTGCAGTAGACTACCTATACTCCGTATGTCTAATTCAATGAATTTTCTGCAGCTGTATTTTTCTAGCTTTAATTACTGACGTTCTCTCTCCAGGGTATTCCAGAAGCTGCAGAAGTTGCCGTGCCTGTGGTTCGTTTTCCTGCAAGTCAGGCAACTGAAACTGCTGCAACCGCTACTCCTGCCTCTGGGGCACCTAATTCAGCTCCCTTGAATATGTTTCCTCAGGTAAGGCCTCTAATTATGGAAATAGCCTTGCATTTGGTCCCTGGTGTGAATATTCATATCTAAGCTTGGATTCTCCAGGAAACACTTGCTGCTGGTGGTGGTGCGCTTGGATCCCTTGATTTCCTTAGAAACAATCAACAGGTTAATTTATTTTCCTACTTTCACTTGGGATCTTTTTAAAATTTTATATAGTAGGTATGGCGGTAAAAGGAGGGCATATAAAAAGGGCTGTGGAACGCCTGAACCAATGTTTACCAAATAATGCCATCTGCATAGTTTTCACGTGCCTTGGAAGGGGAACTGATCGAGACGTCGTTACTGAACTAAATATTACCCTTTCTTTTGTGTTTCAGTTTCAAACTCTCCGTTTAATGGTGCAAGCTAATCCACAAATTTTACAGGTCTGTATTCTTTACTTGCAATTGTCTGATTGTTTCTGGTATGGCCTGAGATTTCACTGCTGTCATTGTCACAGCCCATGCTACAAGAGCTCGGAAAGCAGAACCCCGAGCTTTTAAGATTGATCCAGGACCACCAAGTGGAGTTCCTTCAGTTAATAAATGAACCCCTTGAGGGATCTGAAGGGTGAGCTTTTTTGTTATGTTTTATCACTGGAAAGGTTTAGCACTAGCATATCATCTTACCATGATCATAAATGTTTAATCGTCGATACAGGGTGCATGCAGCTTTTTGTTAGTAGAGTTGCTGTAGTTACCTTATTGATCTTGCATAATCACATCAAAAACTGATTATTTATTTACTTGCTTGATATTGATTCGGTTACACACTTGAGAGTCTCAGCAATCAATATAACCTATTTACTTGCTTTATATTCCTTCACGAAAGCCCCGTAACCATATAGAATCATGAGCTTGTTAAGTTTCGTTTCTTCCAGTGACATATTTGATCAGCCTGAGCAAGACATGCCTCATGCCGTCAACGTCACTCCAGAAGAACGGGAGGCTATTGAACGAGTATGTTTGTTGTTATAAATTTTGGATGCTCTTTTCTTCGTAATATATGTATATGTGTATATATTTCATTCCCCAACAACACAAACATCTTTTTTTTTTTTTTTTTTTTTGTTGGGGTGGGGGAAAGGCTAATAATTTGTGCTCATACATTTTCTTTGGCTCCACTGATGATATATGTTATAGCTTGAGGCAATGGGATTTGATAGAGCCTTAGTCATCGAAGCGTATCTGGCATGCGATCGCAACGAGGAATTGGCAGCAAACTACCTATTGGAGAATGCCGGAGAATTTGAGGATTAAGTGAATGACTTTAGACCCATGGATTCATAGTTTTATTTAGGTTTTGGCCATTTCAGCTTCTTCGCTAAAATAGCGTTTTGGAGTAAATTATATACTTTAATAGGGAATTTGCCATAATTAATTTTGCCGAGTTGAATTGTTAATCCTGTTTTGAGAAATTGTCCTTTGTCATGGCTTATTATATCATTGGAGAATTATTAATTATTTAAGTTGCTATAGAAAGTTTTTTTTTTTTCTTATTTTTCCTATGTCGCCTGTGTACTGAAATTTTTGCTTCCTGTTTCGAAAAATCACTGGCACTTGGAATATCCAAAAAAAGTGATCCTTTAGCAAAGAGAATTTAGGGAATCCAATCCTGGCAAATTTGTTGTTCATAAGCCAACGTTTAATGTCCTCAGAAGTAAATAACCTATTTACTAAAGTGTAATAAATAATAGACGATTTCTAATTTAAAAGGGTAAGTTTTTTGGTTTTCACCCCAATATGGTTTACTTTCTTTTACCCTCTGCTTCCTTTTCCCTCTGACAACTCTTTCGCTGTCTCTATCACCAGCAACTGCTAGTACGGGTGAACAAATACCCCGACAAAAGTGGTCCACATCCTATAATATGGTGGAAGTCAATATTAATCAACCTACAAACACACACACTTATGTATGCTTTCATAGAAAAATAAACGAAATTAAAGAAACACGTAAATAGCTCTGTATATCAAGTTGTCTATATGCTTACATAGCAAGACAACTAAATATTTTTATATTATCTTGTTTCATGACACTGTGTGTGTGTGTGTGTGTGTGTGTTAACAGTGGTGGTGTCAAGCCTCAAGCCACTCAGTTTACTAAATAATTGTTTAAGGATGATGTACAGGTGAGTTCCATAACTACTGAACTAATTGCACCAACAAACAATTAAACATGAGTAAGCTCAACAATAAAAACTAATCATATCAATATTGCATATATGATACTATACATATAGGACTAAATGCTGTAAACTATCAAAAAATATATATATATACACACACACATATAGGAGCGTATATAACAAAACATTTTCAACTATCAATATATGATGTTATGTTGCAAACCAAAATTCAACCGTCTCAATACGTTTTAGACTCAGATATCACTTGCCTAGCTGAGATGTATATGTGTAAAGCCCGGAGCAAATAAAGATTTGTTTTCTCAAGTTTGGAGAGGTGATAATGATGTTATAGGGAGAGCAAATAAGTTAAGAGTGAAAGAAATCATCGAAAATGGTGGAGTAGGTGAGGTGGATCCAAGCTGTAGAGATTAAAATAAATCATGGTTGCTCAGTGGAAATCAAACAGCTCTATCTCTCTCTTTCTCTCTCTGTTTTTTCCTGGTCTAAGATATTATAACATATATATTAAAAAAACAGAAAAACTACAGCCACTTGTATATGTGGCTTGCTGACTTAGTGTAGAGAATTCTCGTACATCTAGAAGATTAATAACTATCAATTATGCATTTAAAATCTTATCTTTCAGTATATCATAATATATATATATATATATATATTTATATACCCATCATATTCACTCATATGTAGACAATAAAAGACACTTTTCAGATAAAGATGACAATAAAACTTAATTCTAATTCTTAAAATAGACGAACAAATATACTAGTTAAACGATTGAAATGGCATGTCAACACATAATTAATCTAACAAAATTATTACATGCTTAGTTTAGCACATCAAGCTTTTAGGTCGAGGAGATCAAGCTTTCACACTGCACCAAATAACTTGAAATCAAATTAATAAATATCACACGTCCAAGTAATAACAACAATGCAATGCAAACATGTTATTATTGGCTAAATTTATATGTGAGAATTTAAGGGCACCATAATCCTCTACAATTTATAAAAATTTCGTTTGCGAAATTTTTATAAATTGTAAGATATTTACTTCTTAGTTCATCTTCCCTTTCCCGAGTGGCTTCTTCAACTGCATAATTTCTCCAAAGAATCTTAGCTAATGGAATTTTCCTATTTCTTAATTCTTTCTCTTTTTGTCTAAAATTCCACTGGTCTATTTTCATATGATAAATCTTTTTGGACTTCTAGTTGATCATAGCTTAGAACATGTGAAAGATCTGGCATATATTTTCATGGAATACATCATGCACGCCATACAATGACGGAGGAAGTGCCAGTCTATAAGCCACATCTCCAACCTTCTTTAAAATCTCAAAAATGACCTAATGAATCGTGGACTCAACTTCTCTTTCTTTCCAAATCTCATCACACCCTTTATTGGAGCAAATTTCAGAAACACCCTGTCTCCTATCGAAAATTGTAGATCTCTTCCCCTTCTATTTGCATAACTCTTTTGTCTACTTTGAGCTGCTTTCATTCTTTCACAAATTTTCTCTACAACTTTTGCTATTTTTTCATATCAAATCTGGGCCCAAAAGCTTTCTTTCACCAACTTCATCCCAATGAATAGGTGATCTCCATTTTCTACCATATAAAGCTTCATAACGAGCCATTCAATAGTTGACTAATAGCTATTATGGTAAGCAAACTCTGCTAGAGTTAAATATTTAGTCCATGATCTTGGATAATAAAATACATAGGCTCTAAGCATATCTTCCACCATTTGAATAGTTCTTTCAGATTGGCCATCACTTTGAGGATGAAATGTAGTGTTGAAAGCCAATTTAGTATCCATTGCTTTATGAAGGCTCGTCGAAAAAGTAGAGATGAATCTATTATCTCAGTCTGACACAATAGAAACTTGTATTCCATGCAATCTAACGATCTCCTTGATGTATTATTTTGCATGTTTATCCATTGTATATGTAGACCAACTAGGAATAAAATGTGTCAATTTAGTGAGCCTATCAATTTTTACCCAAATAGAGTCCATACTTTCTTGGGTTAACACATAAATTTAGCACATAAATTTTTTTGACTGAGAAACCTAGCTTTTCAGTACAAGTAGAACCTCTTTAAAGCATGTTAGATCATATATTAATAATTCAATGTCATGTTTTCTTTATATAACCATGTTTATGCATGATTCAATTCAATGTCATGTTTTCTTTATATAACCATGTTTATGCATGATTCAATAAATAATGAGTACTCATGCTCGTAAGATATGGTTTTTATATGCTTGAAATTCAATAACGTGTGTGATACGAACCCCGCTAATAAAGTGATAAGACCCTTGAATCAACTAAGTCTTCAAGACCATTTAGAAACAGATTTGTATGAAACCGTAACCCGTTGCTTATAGTAAAGCAAGAACCTTGGTATAATGAAGATGCCACAATAAAATACGAACGTTTGATTGATAAGTCAAAGGTGAATGCCATTGAAATCCTGATAAGTTTGAAAAGTGCTTAAAGAAACAAAGAGAATATTGATCTCACAAAATTTGAATAAAATCTGAATTGTGTTATTTCATTGAGCCAAATAGCTATTTATAATACAAGATAATCAACAAATTTGGCAACTTGTAATTAGCCTTAAAGTCGCCCATCTAAGAACAAGGAAACTAAAATATTCTAATTACTCAGCCATGAAAAATACCTTTTCCTATAAAAGAAACTTAAGAATTAGGAAATTAAAAATATAGAAACTAAATGATCTAATCTCCTAACTTTCCCTTTAGTTACATGCCTAACTTTCCCTTTAGTTACATGCCTATTAAAACAAAGGGAAACTAGATTGGTGCCTATGGAATTGAAAAGGAAACTATCTCCAAAATTAGGTAAGTAATTAAATGGGAAACTAATTAAATAGGAAACCAAAATAAAAAAAAGAAAGTACTTAAACTGGCAACAAGCCTTATAATTCAAGAAACTTCTTAAATTGGAAAAGAAAACTAACTGAAAAAAGGAAACTAGTAGGAAAGGGGAAACTAGTTGAAAAAGGAAACAAGCTGAAATTGACGTTGGGGAAACTTCTTGAAATTGGTGCCATCTTGAAGTTCTCTTTAAGGAAATTCTACTGAATTATTCTAATGCTTGAATTTTGGTAATCCATACTTGTTGAACACATGTTGCATCTTCCTTGTACCTCCATGAATTGGTCTCAGTCCAAATGCTTTGAATTAGCCCATTAAGATTGTCTTTGAACGTTTTAGCTCTAGCCTTTGTAACCAGCCTGATTGGAACTTGAATTGGATCCTTACTCCATGTATTAGGTGTGTACTCATCAGTGTGTTCATTAAATGCATAGATATACATGATGCTTATTTCTAGCTAATTGCAAGTTAATTAGGCATTACACTTGAAGCACATCAATGACAATGCATATAAATTAGATCTACCAGGTGAGTATAATATTAGTGCTACTTTTTAATGTTTTTGATTTAACTCCTTTTAATATAGGTGATGATTTGAGGACAAATCCTTATCAAGAGGAGAGGAATGATGAGTTCATGCTAAATACATGGAGAATGGATCCAATTCATGCTCAAATCAGGTTGGTTACATGGGCTAAAGCTAAAAGGTCCAAAGACAATCTTAGTGGCCTGATCAAAGCATTTAGACTGAGACAAATTTCTGTAGGCCCAAGGGAGATGAAAAATGCCTACATCAAGTTTGGATTACCAAGAGTCAAGCATTAGAGTAATTTAGAAGTTTTCTATTCAAAGTCATGCTTCCTTATTCAACACGCCTACTAGAAGAAGTTTCCCTTTTCAACAATTCAAGAATAAAGAAGTTTTCCTTTTTAGCTTGTTTCCTTTTTTTAGCTAGTTTCCCTTTTTAAGTCAGTTTCCTTTTTTCAATGTAAGTAGTTTCCTTATTCCAATTTGAGAAGTTTCCTTCTTTTTAATTTGAGTAGTTTCCATTTAGAATAGGCACCATTTACCTGATTGAGAAGTTAGTTTCCTTTTTTGTTCTTTAGGCACCAATTTAGCTTTCCTATTGTGGAAATATGTGTGTAACCTAATTAGGATTAGTTTCCTTTTCTTTTCAATTTATTGATTTCTATGTTCTTAGTTTCCTTTTAGGAATAGGTTTTTTTTTTCAATGCTTGATTATCCAAGATTTAGTTTCCTTAAATTTGTGGACATCTTGTAGTATAAAAGGGGCATTAGCTCAATGAAATAACATACAATTTAGATTTTATTCATACTTTATGAGATCAAAATTCTCTTTAGTTCTTTAAGAACTTTTCGAACTTATCAGAATTCCCATGGTGCTCACCTTTGACTTTTCAATCAATCATTCCATAATTGATTGAGGCGTCTTACTTATTACAAGGTTCTTGCTTCACCATAAGCAATGGGTCGCGGTTTCATAAAAATTTATTTCTAAATGATCTTAGAGACTTATTTGATTTAAAGTTCTCATCACTTTCTTAGTGAGGTTCGTATCAATTGGTATTCAGAGTAAGGTTATAGCCTCAGGTTTGCCTATCCTCTTTTTTTCTTCTCGTATTCAAATTTGGGTTCCCTCCTTTCCTTAGAATATCTGATTTAGGAAAAAAAAAATTTAACAAAAAAAAGAAAAGACAGCAGCTTAAAAAAAAGAGATGTTTTGAAAAAAAAGTGAAATTCAAGTCTTGTTTCAGTTCTTACATTCTTGTTTTTGTTTTAATCTTACGTCTTAACTCCTAATTCTTACCTTCTTGATCAATCTCACATCTTGATTCCCAATTGGTCATTCTTGTATTAGTTTCTTACATTATTAATTCTCAATTCCCATTTCTTTTTACAATTCAAAATCTTTAAGTCTATGTCACAGCCTTATTCTCTAGTCACATAAATCCGAATTTCTCTTCGTGAGTTCTTGGTGAATTGTTACAGGAAATTTTGATGAAGATCAAGTGAGGTTACAAAAAGAGAGTGATCAAGAGAAAGAGAGTAAAAAAAAAAAAAGAAAACAAATGAAAATCTTAAAGAAAAAGAGAGAAAGACCAAGAAAATTGAGAGAGAAAATAAGAGTGCTAAATCGGCCAACGAGAGAAAAGCAGAAAGAAAAACAAATTTCTATGCAAAATCGAGTGAAATTAAAAGAGTGATGTTTTTAAACCAGTCAATGATTGTACTGTTGTACAAAAAGGCATATTTAAACTCTAACCAACTTGATGCAACTTTGCCTAGTTTTGTTGTTTCTCTTTTGCAGGAATATGATGATGTCTTTCACGAAGAAATTCCACATAGTTTATCGCCTATTCAAGGGATTGAATACCTAATAGATTTTGTACCCGGTGCTAACATTCCCAACTGAGTAGCTTATCGTAGTAATCTCGAGGGGACAAATGAGCTACAAATGCAAGTCAAAGAATTGATGAAAAAAGGGTATGTGAGAGAAAGCATCAATTGGTGCACCGTTCTAGTGATTTTGGTTCCTAAGAAGGAGGAGATGTGGAGGATGTGTGTTGACTATTGAGTAATCAACAATATAACGGCAAAGTATACAATATAACGGCAAAGTATCGTCATCCCATTCCTTGCTTAGAGGATATGTTAGATGAGTTACATGGTGCTGGCGTATTCTCTAAAATTCATTAAAAAGTAGATATCATCAAATTAGAATGAAAGAGGGTGATGAATGGAAGGCTGCCTTTAAAACAAAATATGGTTCATATGAGTGGTTAGTTTTGCCATTTGGATAAACTAATACACTGAGTACTTTCATGTGATTAATGAACTATGTCTTACATGCTTTCATAGGTAAATTTGTGGTAGTTTATTTTGATGTATTCTCATTTATAGCAAAAACATGTATGAACATCTTGTGCATTTAAATTCAGTTGTGGATGTACTTACAAAAGAGAAGCTATATGCTAACTTGAAGAAGTGCACCTTTTGCACCGATAAGCTTGTGTTTCTTAGTTTTGTTGTGAGTACACATGGAATACAGGTTGATAAACAGAAGATCTATGTAATTCAAGAGTGGCCGAGTTCCACAAGTGTAAGTACTGTTTGTAGATTTCATGGAGTTGCTAGTTTTTATAGAAGGTTCGTAAAAGACTTTAGTAGCATTGCCACACCACTTACCGATGTCATCAAGAAGAATGTTGGATTCATATGGGGTGATGAACAAGAAAAGGCATTTAATTTGATCAAAGAGAGATTGACGAATGCACCTTTGCTTGCTTTACCTAACTTCACTAAAACTTTTGAGATGGAGTGTGATGCTTCAAGAATAGGCATTGGAGCTATTCTAATGCAAGAAGGACATCCCATTGCATATTTTAGTGAAAAGCTAAGTGAGGCAGACTTAAACTACACAACATATAACAGGGAGATCTATGCATTGGTTCAGGCATTGGAAACTTGGCAACAATACCTTTGGCCTAAGGAATTTGTGATTCACATCGATCATGAGTCGCTTAAGCATTTGAGAGGCCAACACAAGTTGAATATAAGACACGCACAATGGGTGGAGTTCATTGAGACATTTCTGTATGCCACCTGATATAAGCAAGGTAAGGAAAACATCGCCAAAGATGCACTTTCTTGAAGGTACGCTTTAATTTCTACCCTTGTTGTAAAATTACTTGGTTTTGAGCATATTAAAGAATTGTATCCTTTAGATCAAGATTTTTATGAGGAGTTTCGAGGCTGTGAAAAAAAACATAGTGGGGAGGTTCTTTAAGCATGAGGGATTTCTATTTCGAGAGAATAAGTTGTGTGTACCTAATTGCTTTTTGCGCGACTTGTTAGTAAGGGAATCCCATAGTGGAGGGTTTATGGGACATTTTGGAGTTGCTAAAACCTTAAGACATTTTTCAAGAACACTTCTATTGGCCACATATTAAAAGAGATCTTGAGAGAATTTGTCGTAAATGTGTCACTTGTAGGCAAGCAAAATCCTGAGTGTTTATACACACCATTACCCTTTCCTAGTGAACCTTGGATTGATATTTTGATGGACTTTGTGTTAGGTTTGCTAAGGTCTAAATGTGGTAGAGATTCAATTTTTATGGTGGTAGATAGATTTTCTAAGATGGCACATTTTATTCCATGTCATAAAACTGATGATGCTTCTCATGTTGTTGATTTGTTCTTTAGAAAAATTGTAAGATTACATGGTATGCCTAGAACAATTGTTTCGGATAGATATGCTAAGTTTCTGAGTTACTTTTAGAAGACCTTGTGGTGTAAGTTAGGAACTAAGTTGTTATTTTCTACTACTTGTCATCCGCAAATAGATGGTCAAACCGAAGTAGTTGATAGGTGATGGGATCCAAGGTGACAGCAACTCCAACAGTCCAAATAATCCTTCAAGCATCCAAGGGGGCCCAATTACGGGGCCAAGGCTAAGAAGATGCAAGAGGCATTGAATGGGTTGACTGAAGATATTTGGGCCCAAAACGATACAAAGGAACTCAATTTAGGCTTGGAAGAACAATTTGTCTTTATCAACTTCATCCAAGTCCAAGAAGCATCCCTCGAGGCATGACACATTGATCAAGCATGAAACTTTGATTAGAGTTGACCAAATTCAGTTTCATTTCAATTTAATATTGGTAGCCTTTGAAAGATTCCTTAAATGTGGGCCAAATCAATTGTAATCTTTTAATTATTCCTTTTCTAGTTTTCTTCCTTTTTAAGAATCAATTGTAATCAATTGATAATTGTCAACTTTCCTTTTATGTAGACATATCATAGGCATGTAAGGCTGGCTTTAAGTATAGATGATTTCTGAAAGAAAAGAAGATACACATTTTGAATAAAAACATCATTTTTGAGAGGTTTTACTTTTCCTCTTTGGTTCTTTGACGAACTTATCAAGAATTCTCTTGTGGCCTTCTAATTATGACTTATCACTCATTCTCTCTCATCTTAATCTTGAGTGTGGTGTCCATATTCATTCCTATACCTTTGGTTCTTGTTTCTTTACGCAATGGGTTAAGGTTATATGTTCCAATTTCTTGTTTGATTCTTCTCTTGTCTTTAATTTTTGGTCTAATTGGCTTTTCATTGATGAATCTAATTTAGCTTTCCTTAATTTTGTCCAAGTTTGTTTGAGTGTCTAGGGGTTCTCATCATTTGGTATTAGAGCCTGTCTAAATTATGTTTGCCATCTTTATCCATCATCATTTTAGTTTTCAAATCTCATTTCAAAAAAAAAAAAAAAAAAAGAAGAAGAAGAAAAAGAAGAAGAAAAAAAAAATGAATTCAAGAAAAAAAAAGAAGAAACTGCTACTACCTTAGTTAGGAAATTATTCAACCAAAACAGAATTTCCTTGGGATTTTTTTCTTCATAAAGTAGATATTCCCTATTGTCAAGTTTTCTTTCCTTTCCTTTTCTAGAAAAGCTGAAATATTTTTTTTTCTTTTTTGTGATCCACACATTCTCTCAACATCACTTTTCATGTGTGCCCAAAAGAAATGATCACTTAAAACATCTAAAGTTTTCTTAACACCAAAATGTCCCATTAAACTGCCCCCATGTGGCTCTTTCACAAGCAACTCTCTCAAAGAACTCTTAGGCACACATAATCTGTTCTCTCTAAACAAGAAACCATCATGCCTATAAAACTTTCCAAATGCTGCTTTCTCACATGCATTTAACATGGTAGCAAAATCAGGATCATTAACATATAAATCTTTAATATGCTCAAATCCTAACAGCTTTCTATTTGAAGTAGAGATAAGCACATACCTCCTTAACAATGCATCAACTACAACATTCTCTTTACCTTGTTTGTACTTGATCACATAAGGGAATGTTTCAAGGAACTCGACCCACTTGGCATGCCTCTTGTTCAGTTTGCCCTGACCTTTCAAAGATTTTAATGATTCATGGTCGGTGTGAATCACAAACTCCTTAGGCCAAAGATAGTGTTGCCAAGTCTCCAATGCCCTCACCAATGCATACATTTCCTTGTCATATGTGGGATAGTTCAATGTAGCTCCATTTAGCTTTTCACTGAAAAATGTAATGGGGCACCATTCCCATATTAGAATAGCTCCTACAACAACACTTGAAGCATCACATTCAATTTCAAAAGTCTTTGTAAAATTAGGTAACCTAACTGATGGTGTAGTCATCAATTTTTCTTTAAGTAATTGAAAAGTATGTTCTTGTTCAATTCCCCATTTAAACCCCACACTTTTCTTTATCACTTCAGTCAAAGGTGCAGCAATGGTGCTAAAGTCCTTGACAAATCTTCTATAGAAGCTAGCCAACCCATGAAAGCTTTGCACCTCAGAAACACTCTTAAGTGTTGGCCAATCTTTGATTGCCTTCACCTTTTCCTCATCAACTGCTATATCTTGTGTTGAAGCAACATAACCTAAAAAGACGATCTTACTTGTACAAAAAGAGCCCTTTTTAAGGTTAGCAAATAACGTTTCTTTTCTCAAAACATTTAGCACATTTCTCAAGTGTACAATATAATCTTCCAAAGTCTTACTATACCAAGTATATAATCAAAGTAGACAACAACAAATCTGCCTAAGAAAGCACGTAAAACACGGTTCATTAGTCTCATGAAAGTACTAGGTGCATTAGTCAATCCAAAAGGCATCACTAACCACTCATATAATCCATGCTTAGTTTTCAAGGAAATTTTCTATTCATCTCCTTCTTTCATCCTAATTTGATGATAACCAGTTTTCAAATCAATTTTAGAAAAGACACATTGTTGAGTACACACCTAATACATGGAGTAAGGATCCAATTGAAGTTTCGATTGGCACGGGTACAAGGGCTAGAGCTAAAAGATTCAAAAAGCATCTTAATGGGCTGATTCAATGCATTTGGACTAAGGTTAATTCATGCAGGCCCAAGGAAGATGCAACACGCCTACAACAAGCTTGGATTACCAATATTCAAGCATGGAAATAATATAGAAGATTCCTATTCAACCAAACACGTCAATTTCAGAAAGTCAAGCATGCCAATTCAGCCAATTTAGGAATAAAGAAGTTTCCCTTTTCAACAATTCAAGAATAAAGAAGTTTCTTTTTTCAGCTAGTTTCCTTTTTCAACTAGTTTCTTTTTTATTCAGCTAATTTCCCTTTTTAGTTAGTTTCATTTTCCAATTTAAGTAGTTTCCTTATTTCAATTTTAGAAGTTTCTTGAATTGTAAGGCTTGTCGCCATTTTAAGTACCCCCTTTGTTTTTTTAATTTGGTTAGTTTCCCATTTAATTAGTTTCTCATTAATTTCTTAACTGATTTTGGAGATAGTTTCCCTTTCAATTCCATAGGTGCCAATCTAGTTTCCCTTTGTGGAAATAGGCATGTGACTTAGGGAAAGTTAGGAAATTAGATCATTTAGTTTCTATATTTTAATTTTCTAAATTCTTAGTTTCATTTTAGATAGGCGACTTTAAGGCTAATTACAAGTTGCTAAATTTGTTGATTATCTTGTGTTATAAATAGCCATTTGCCTCAATGAAATATTCACAATTTAGATTTTATTCAAATTTTGTGAGATCAAAATTCTCTTTATTTCTTTGTGAACTTTTTGAACTTATCAGGATTTCCGTGGCATTCACCTTTGACTTATCAATCAAATGTTTATATTTGATTGTGGCGTCTTTCATTATACCAAGGTTTTTGCTTCACTTCAAGTAATGGGTCCTGGTTTCATACAAACTTGTTTCTAAACAATCTTGGAGACTTAGTTTTGGATATGTATGCCCTAAGGAGTAAAAATGTAATATGTTTTTGGAGAAATTTTTATCAATAAAGAATTTATTTATTATTAATACACCAAATCTTGTCCTCTTTATGTCATATATATTGAATGTATGATAAGCAAACAAAAGTCTAAGACTGTCGGTCTAAAGCTTTAAGAATTGGGCATATGGTGGACAGATTATACGAAAGACACGATTCTTAAGGTGACGGTCTAAATCATAAGATCTGCAATCGAGAGAATAAAGTTGGACGCTTTATTCATGCAAAGATTGTTATGTTGTCTATATCCCTAACAGGATATGGTTTGTCTTGGCCAACGAAGGTGGACACGACGAATAGAAACATTGACACATTGTCATAGGTGACAATGTGTTGGATCGGGACATAAAGTGAATTAATTTAGACTAATAATTCTATCTCGACAAATCAATTCACTTTAGACAATCATATATATTGTATCTTAATCTTGAGATGAATGATGGGCCCATTGTCTTGACTTATATCTTTTAATGTACCAAAGGGTGACGTCCACATTTTATGTTGGTACACATGCTAGTACGTTGGAGGCATGACTTTTGATAGCGTAGACCTATTATTTATAGATATGGAATCCATAGCTCCTCTTTAGGGGTAGTTGATATCCTCTTATATGCATTACCCTACAATTGGAAAACTAGAGCGCATATCCATTTGGATACATAGGTGTAATCGAATGGTATACCATATTTGGATTGCAAGTTTTTTGATAGTGAGATAATGGAACGTAAGAAAAAAATAATCGGGAAGGTAAGACAGAATTTATTATTAACCTAATTATGGATAATCCTATAGGGATACGACGTATTATGGTATGTCATGGAGACTTAGCTATACGGGCTTCGTAATTTTATATAGTTCGAGAGTGCAGCTCTAAGCTTTTAGTGGAGTAGCATTGGAGTTGATAATTATCAAATGTATGTTTGGGATATTGGGTTTCATAATTATTGGGAGCTTGAACTATATAGTTCCATCAGGTTCTCTTTGCGAGCTCATAAAAATCCTGTAACGATACAACGTGCTTTTCTAATAAATTAGTGACTTATGTCAAATCATCAAATTGGCTAAAATTTAGTAGGATCAAATAATTCATGTGTGTTTATCAATTGCATTAATTTTGTGAAAAATTAATTCAAAATAAATTTGTTGAATTATCAAGATCAGATAATTCATGTCTATTTATCGGTTGGATTAATTTGACTAAATTAGTTCAAGATAAACTAGTTGAATTATCATGAATATTTATTTTCCTAGAGATTATCTGGATAAGACTGTTTTGATTAGATAACTTCTCTATTGGGTTATTTGAATTAAAATTGAGGCTTTATCCCAAGAATCTCAGGTGGAAAATAAAAGATTCGTAGGGACCATTTATCATTAGATCGGCAAGCCGATCTTCCAATTTGGCCTACGGATGAAGTAAGTTTGGTAGGCCAATCTGCTAGTTCGGCTTAACGATTGAGCGATAAATTAATAATGTGTTTTTATGCAGATTTTATTAGATATTGATTCTAATTTGAATTTTTGAGGCTTTATTTGATAAGGACTGACCCTTGGGCCCAATCTCTATAAAAAAGGAGTGAGACTCATTGTTATTTAGATCAGTTAAAAAATCTAGAGTGAAACTCTACTGGTGAGACTCTGAAACTCCTCAGAAAGCTATTGTTTATAAATCACGAACTGTAGCTTTGGGTTTTTCTTAATTGGTTGGAAGGAGAGTCATCTCGTGGAAGAGCTGTACGAGTATGCCCATACACACACCGGTCGTGGATAGAGAATAGCAAAGAAGACTAGTTAGTTGAAGCTCTTCTAAATCGTTACTTCTCTTCATGGATTGCGGAGCTTTTCAATAAACAAGGTTAGTAAGATCTAGTTAATTTATGCATATAGTGTGTCAAACTTGTGTTTTGAAAAATACTCTAGTATAAAAAATTTTAAAATTCTGCTACGTACTACTTTTCTAACACTTAGTTGATTCAAGGGTCTTGTCACTTTATTGGTGGGGTTTGTATCATTTGGAATTAGAGCTTGGTTGTAGTCTCAGGTTTGCCTATCATTTTTTTCTCCTTTCTTTTGTTCAAATTTGAGTTCCCTTCCTTAGAAAGTCCATAAAAAAAGAAAAAGAAAAAGAGAAGACAGTAAAAAAAAAATCATCCAAAAAAAAGATAGCAAAAAAAAACATGAATCTTACATTTTTGGTGTCTATCTTGCATCTTAATTCCTAACTCTTATATTCTTGCATAAGTTTCTTACATTCTTAATTCCTAAATCTTACATTCCTGCATCAGTTTCTTATATTTCCATTCTTACATTCTTGCTTCAGTTCTACTTCTTAATTTCCAATTTCCAATTCTTTTGCATAATTTTTAAATCTTTAAGTCTGTGTTACAGCCCTTGTTTCTAGCCACATAAATCCATATTTTTCTTGGTAAGTTCTTAGTGAATTGTTACTGGAAATTTTCATATCTATTTGAATAGTTTGATAAGAAACTATAGAGAATTACTAGGAGTGGAAAAAGCAAGAGTGGTGAGCATACATGACGGGAAAAGCCAAATATATTTTGTGGAAAAACACGAGTGTAATTGAGCGAATTATTTTTTTGAGTGAAACATGTAAAGGAGTGTGTGAGGTCTTTTTCCTCTTCTTTTTTCTTTAACTTTGTTTTGTAGCCAACATGTCCAACATTAAGGACAAAAATACTACTGGAGAGGTGTTGAGAGAGGTTGATCTAAACATGTTAATGGAGGGTTTCATGGGTGAGATGAGGAGAATGTTTAGAGTAGAGATGGAGCAAGTTCATGAATAGATAGATAAGATAGAAAATGCACAGCCACAAAATAATCTTAATGTGCTAAGGAAAGAGAGAATACAACCTAAGAGAGTGAGAGTTGAGGATGAAGATATTTTGGAGAAGGTTTTGGGGAAGAAGATGACTGGGATTCAATTGTTAGTAATAGGACTAGAAGACATTGGAGGCGGTTTAGAGAAGCTAAGAATCGGAAAGATAATAATTTAGGTAACATTAAGATGAAGATTCCATCATTCCAAGGCAAGAATGATCCCAAAGCTTACCTTGAGTGTGAGAAGAAAATGGAGTTAGTTTTTGATTGTCATAATTATTTGGAGTTTAAAAAGGTTAAATTGTTAGCCATAGAATTTTTCGACTATGTGATTGTTTGGTAGGATCAATTAGTACTAAATAGGAGGAGAAATAGTGAGCATCCAATAGAAACAAGAGAGGGGATGAAAACTGTAATGAGGAGATGCTTTGTTCCTAGCCATTACTATAGGGAGTTGTACCAAAAGTTGCAAAGTCTTACACAAAGCAACCAAAGTGTGCACGATTATTATAAGGAGATGAAAGTTGCTATGATCCAAACGAGTATGGAGGAGGACCGAGAGGCTACTATGGCAAGGTTTTTGGTGGGATTGAACTAAGAAATTGCTAATATGGTGGAATTGCATCATTATGTGGAATTGGGAACCAACTCAAGAGGAGGGGTAGTAATACATGCCCAACCCCAAGCTCAAATTCATCATAAGGGCTGAATGTTGCTAGGAGAGAGGAGAAACCAGCCACAGCTAAGCCTAAACCTGAGCAAAAGCAAGAAACAACCAACCATCGAAGTCAAGGTAATTCCAATTCTTCCACCCCTTGAAATTGTGATATTAAGTGTTTTAAATGCCAAGGCAAGGGGTCACATAGCAAGCCAATGTCCAAATAAAAGAATAATGATATTGAGAGACGATGGTGAATTTGAGTTTGAGGATAAAGAAGATACCGAGTCCATGCCACCATTAGAGGACATGGAAGAAGTGGAATGCAATGCACAAGGTGAAATGTTGGTAGCTAGGCAAGCTTTAAGCATGCAAATCAAAGAAGACAATGAAGTGCAACAAGATAACATCTTTCATACTAGATGCTACATACAAAACAAGGTATGTAGTGTGATTATTGACGGAGGTTGTTGTACTAACATTGCTAGCACTACAATGGTGGAAAAGTTAGGGCTGCCAACAATTAAACATCCTTGACCTTACACGTTGCAATGGCTCAATGATAGTAAAGTGGTAAAGGTAAATAAATAAGTACTAGTTTCTTTTCGCATTGGAAAATATAAGGATGAAGTCTTGTGTGATGTAGTCCCATTGCAAGCAAGACATTTGTTATTAGGTAGGCCATGGCAATTCGATTGGCGAGTTAAGCATGATAGATCCACCAACAAGTATTCATTTAAGCATAATCAAAGGAAAATCACTTTAGTTCCTTTGACACCAAAATAAGTTTATGAAGATCAAGTGAGGTTACAAAAAGAGAATGATATAAAAAAAGAGAGTGAAAAAAAGAAAATAATGAAAACCAGAAAGAAAAAGAGAAAAAGATCAAGAAAATAGAAAAAGAAAAAGAAAGAGGGGATGAGAAAATTGAGAAAGAAAAAAGAGAGTAGATTCTGCCAATGAGAGAAAAGCAGAGAGAAAAACAAATTTCAATGCAAAAACAAGTGAAATTAAAAGAGCGATGTTTTTAAACCAGCCAATGATTATACGTTTGTACAAAGAGGCATTTTTAAACACTAACCAAGTTAACGCATCTTTGTATAGTTCTGTTGTTTCTCTTTTGTTGGAGTATGATGATGTCTTTCCCAAATAGGTTCTACATGGTTTATCATCTATTCAAAGGTGAACATCAAATAGATTTCATACTTGGTGCTACCGTTCCAAACCGACCGACTTATCATAATAATTCCGAGGAGACAAAAGAGCTACAAAAGCAAGTCAAAAAATTGATAGAGAAATGGTACGTGAGAGAAAGCATGAGTCTGTGCGTTGTTCTAGTAATTTTGGTTCCTAAGAAGGATGGGACGTGGAGGATTTGCGTTGACTGTCGAGCAATCAACAATATAACGATAAAGTATCGTCATCCTATTCCTCACTTAGATGATATGTTTGGTGAGTTACATGGTATTTGTGTATTCTCTAAACTTGATTTAAAATATGGATATCATCAAATTATAATGAAAGAAGGTGATGAGTGCAAAACTGCCTTTAAAACAAAATATGGTTTATATGAGTGGTTAGTTATGTCGTTTGGATTAACTAATGCACCAAGTACTTTTATGCGATTAATGAACCATGTCTAGCATGCTTTCATAGGTAAATTTGTGCTAGTTTATTTTGATAATATTTTCATTTATAGCAAAAACATGGATGAACATCTTGTGCATTTAAATTCAGTTTTGGATGTACTTAGAAAAGAAAAGTTATATACTAACTTAAAGAAGTGCATCTTTTGCACTGATAAGCTTGTGTTTCTTGGTTTTGTTGTGAGTACAAAAGGAATACAGGTTGACAAAGAGAAGATCTGTGCAATTCAAGAATGGACAACTCATACAGGTGTAAGTAATGCTTGAAGGTTTCATGGACTCACTAGTTTTTATAGAAGATTCGTGAAAGACTTTAGTAGCATTGTCGCACCACTTACCAAATTCATCAAGAAGAACGTGGGATTCAAATGGGGCAAGGAGAAAGAAAAGGCACTCCAATTAATCATGGAGAAATTAACTCATGCTCTTTTTCTTCCTTTACCTGATTTTACTAAATCTTTTGAAATTGAATGTGATGCTTCAGGAGTAGGTGTAGGTGATGTTCTTATGCAAGAAGGAAGACTAATTGCATATTTTAGCAAAAAGTTGAGTGGGGGAGCCTTAAACTATCCCACTTATGATAAAGAGTTGTATGCATTGGTTTGAATATTGGAAACATGGCAACACTACCTTTGGCCTAAGAAATTCATGATTCATAGTGATCATGAGTTTTTAAAGCAATTAAAAGGCCAACATAAGTTGAATAAGAAACATGCACGGTGGGTAGAATTCATTGACACATTTCCATATGTCATCCGGCATAAGAAAGGTAAGAAAAACATAGTTGCCAATGCACTTTCTCGAAGGTACGCATTAATCTCTATCCTTGATGCAAAATTACTTGGTTTTGAGCATATTAAGGAATTGTATCATTTAGACCACGATTTTTGTGAGGATTTTTGAGCTTGTGAACAAAACACAGTGGGTACATTCTTTTGGTATGTGGGTTTTCTATTTCGGGAGAATAACTTGTATATGCCTAATTGCTCTTTGCGAGATTTATTAGTAAGGGAATCCTATAATGAGTTCATGGGACATTTTGGAGTTGTTAAACTTTAGGTGTTTTACAAGAACACTTTTATTGGCCACACATGAAAAGAGATATTGAGAGAATTTGTGGTAGATGTGTCACTTGTAGGCAAGCAACGTCTTGAGTGCAACCCCCTCGTTTATATCCTAGTGAACCTTGGATGGATATTTCAATGAACTTTGTGTTAGGTTTGCCTAGGTCTAAATATGGGAGAGATTCAATCTTTGTAGTGGTGGATAGATTTTCTAAGATGACACATTTTATTCCATGTCACAAAACTGATGATGCTTCTCATGTTATTGACTTGTTCTCTAAAGAGATTGTAAGATTACATGGTATGCCTAGAACAATTGTTTCAGATAGAGATGCTAAGTTTTTGAGTTACTTTTGAAAGACCTTGTGGTGTAAGTTAGGAACTAAGTTATTATTTTCTACTACTTGTCATTCGCAAACTGATGGTCAAACCGAAGTAGTTAATAGGACTTTTTCTATATTGTTCAGGGCTATTATTAAAAAGAACATCAAAACTTGGGAATAGTGTTTACCACACGTTGAGTTTGCTTACGTATTGTTCATTCTGCTACTAAGTTTTTAGCATTTGAAATTATTTATGGTTTTAATCTTTTAACACCTTTAGATTTATCGCCATTACCTTTATCTAAACGTGCTAACTTAGATGGAAAGAAAAAGGCTAAATTTGTTAAGTAGTGCATGAGAAACTAAGACTCAACATTGAGAGGAAAAGGGAGCAATATGCAAAACAAGCAAACAAAGGGTGCAAGCAGCTAATCTTTGAACGTGGAGATTAGGTATGGTTGCACATGAGAAAAGAAAGTTACTTTTGAGAGGAGATGGACCTTTTCAAGTCTTAGAACACATCAATGACAATGCATATAAATTGGATCTCCTGGGTGAGTATAATGTTAGTGGTACTTTTAATGTTTTTGATTTATCTCTTTTTGATATTAAATAAGAAATAAGTTTTAGTAAGTTTTCTCAATTCACTATTAGTTCTTTGGACGAATTAGTGTGTTTCTTGCACAAGAAGTTAAATATGGGCGTGCTTAAATAAAAAATATTTTTTAACAAGTTTTTTCGATAACTATTGTTTCTATGCCTAAATTAATGTGTTTTTCACACAAGAAGTGAAAAGTGAGTTTGCTTAAATAATAACTATATTTTCACTTTGTGAGGAGTGCTGAGTGAAACACGTTAGTGAGTGTAGTGAGGTTTTCTCTAACAAAATTTTCCAAGTGTTTACAATTTCTCTCTAAGATTTAAGATGTCTTCCAGCAATAGTAAAGGAGTAGCTGAAGAAGGAAAGAAGGAAGAGTTGTTCATGCTAAAAGCAATGCAACAACAATTTGAGAGAATGAACTTGACGTTTGAAGAGATTCAAGATCGAATGGAGAGACAAGATGCTGCCATAGCAAGTTGAATCAAGGGCAACAACTTGGAAATATGGATTTGAGGACGAATTTCGTTGAGCAAAATGAAGAAATGGGGGAAGAAACTGATCAAGGGGAAGTGGGGTCTATTTACAATCTTGAAAGACCTAGTAGAGGAAAACGAGGGGAAGGATATAATAAAGGAGATAGGAACTTAGGTAGAAGGGAAAAGAGAAGAGACATTAACTTAAGAGGAATAAAAATGAAAATCCCTCCATTCCAAGATAAAAATCATCCTGAAATATTCTCAGAATGGGAAAAGAAGGTGGAGTTAGTATTTGACTGCCATAACTATTTGGAGGAGGAAAAGGTCAAGTTGGCTGTAGTGGAGTTTACTAATTATGTAATGATTTGGTGGGATCAGTTAGTGTTAAATAGGAGGAGGAACCGTGAGCATCCTATTGACATGTGGGAAGAAATGAAGATTGTGATGAAGAGGCAATTTGTACCAAGCCATTACTACCAAGACCTATACCAAAAACTTCAAGGTCTTACACAAGGCTCTATGAGTGTAGACTATTACAAGGAGATGGAGATTACCATGGTTAGAGCCAACGTGGAGCAAGATAGGGAGGCTACAATGGCACAGCTTTTGCAAGGGCTAAATAGAGATATAGCCAACATTGTGGAAGTACAACACTATGTGGAGCTAGAGGACATGTTACACATGTCCTTGAAAGTAAAGAGGCAGCTCAAAAGAAGGAGTAATGCAACACGGTTTAGGTAGAATTCTGAGTCTTCATCCACTTGGAAACTAAGTTGGAGTAAAAAGGATGACAAAGGTGTTGCTAGGCCTAAAGTCGAAACCAATAGGGCAAAGGAGTGTGGGGCAGCCAAGAAAAGGGCAAGGCTGAAGCTACTCCTAGCAGAAGTAGAGACATCAAGTGCTTTAGGTGTTTGGGAAGGGGACATATTGGATCACAATGTCCAAACAAGAGAGCCATAATCTTGAGAGATGATGGAGGGTTTGAGACAGAGGGGGGAAGTGAAAAGGAAGTTGGGTAGCCCTTAGAAGAGGATAGTGATAGAGAGGCGTACCTATAGATGGTGAAATTCTTATTGTTAGATGTGCTCTTAGTACCTAGGTGAAGGATGAAAATGAGTTGTAACAAGACAACATTTTCCACATAAGATGCCCTATCAAAAATAAGGTGTGCATTGTGATTATTGAAGGTGGGAGTTGCACTAATGTGGCTAGTACTGATTTGGTGGAGAAGCTGTCCTTGTCAACCACAAAATACCCTAGACCGTATAAGCTTTAATGGCTTAACAATTGTGGGGAAGTCAAGGTTACGAAGCAGGTGTTGGTACCATTTTCCATTGGAAGATACAAGGATGAGATTTTGTGTGATGTAGTGCCAATGCATGTTGGTCACTTGTTGCTTGGGAGGCTGTGGCAGCATGATAGAAGAGATATCCATGATGGCTTCAAGAACATATATTCTTTTGTCATGGAGGGGAGAAATATTACCCATATTCCTTTGAGTTCGTGGCAAGTGTATGAGAAATAATTGAGGGTTAAAAATGAGAGTGAGAAAAAAAGAGAAGAAAAGAAAAGTAAGGATGCTAAAAAGAAAAGTAAAAGTGCAAAAAAGAATAAGAGCAAAAAAGTGAGCTTATATGCAAAAGAGAGAGACTTCAAATCTGCATTCTTTGCAAAACAGCCGCTAATTGTACTTTTGTACAAAGAAAATTGTTTTAACACTAATGACTTTAACCCTACTTTGCCTAGTGTTATTTCTACTCTTTTGTAGGACTATAAAGATGTCTTCATAGAGGAAATTCCAAATGGTCTACCACCTAAGAGAGGGATTGAAAATCAGATTAATTTGATACTTGGAGCCACCATTCCCAACCAACCTGCATATAGGAGCAGTCTTGAAGAAACCAAAGAACTACGAACGCAGGTGGAGGAGCTTATGGATAAGTCGTATGTGAGGGAGAGCATGAGTCTATGTGCTGTACCGATCCTACTTGTGCCTAAGAAGGATGGAAGTTGGAGGATGGGCATTGATTGCCAAGCAGTCAACAAAATCACAGTAAAGTATAGACATCCCATCTCTAGGCTAAATGATATGTTGGATGAATTGCATGGATCATGTGTCTTTTCAAAAATTGATTTGAAAAGTGGTTATCATCAAATTAGGATGAAAGAAGAAGATGAATGGAAAACTGCCGTTAAAACTAAGCATGGATTATGTGAATGATTAGTGATGCCTTTTGGATTGACTAATGCACCTAGCACTTTCATGTAATTAAGGAACTATGTTTTACGTGCTTTCTTAGGTAGATTTGTTGTTGTCTACTTTGATGATATACTTGTGTATAGTAAGACTTTGGAGGATCATGTTATACATTTGAGAAATGTGCTTAATGTTTTGAGAAAAGAAAAGTTATTTGCTAACCTTAAAATGTGCTATTTTGTACAGATAAGATCGTCTTTTTAGGTTATGTTGCTTCAGCACAAGGTATAGCAGTTGATGAGGAAAAGGTGAAGGCAATCAACTATTGACTAACACCTAAGAGTGTTTCTAAGGTGTGGAGCTTTCATGGGTTGGCTAGCTTCTATAGAAGATTTGTCAAGGACTTTAGCACCATTGCAACACCTTTGACCGAAGTGATAAAGAAAAGCGTGGGGTTTAAAATGGGAATTGAACAAGAACATCCTTTTCAATTACTTAAAGAAAAATTGGTGACTACATCATTACGTAGTTTGCCTGATTTTACAAAGACTTTTGAAATTGAATGTGATACTTCAGGTGTTGGTGTAGGAGATGTTCTAATGCAGGAGAGGCACCCCATTGCATTTTTCAGTGAAAAGCTAAATGGAGCTGTATTGAACTATCCCACATATGACAAGAAAATGTATGCATTGGTGAGGGCATTGGAGACTTGGCAACACTCTCTTTGGCCCAAAAAGTTTATGATTTACACCGACCATGAATGATTAAAACATTTGAAAGGTTAGGGCAAACTGAACAAGAGGAATGCCAAGTGGGTCGAGTTCCTTGAAATATTCCCTAACATGATCAAGTACAAACAAGGTAAAGAGAATGTTGTAGCTAATGCATTGTCAAGGAGGTATGAGCTTCTCTCTACTTTAAATGCAAAGTTGTTAGGATTTGAGCATGTTAAAGATTTATATGTTAATGATCTTGATTTTGCTACTGTGTTTAGTGCATGTGAGAAAGTAGCATTTGGAAAGTTTTATAGGCATGATGGTTTCTTGTTTAGAGAGAATAGATAATGTGTGCCTAAGAGTTCTTTGAGAGAGTTGCTTGTGAGAGAGTCACATGGGGATAGTTTAATGGGATATTTTGGTGTTAAGAAAACTTTAGATGTTTTAAGGGATCATTTCTTTTGGCCACACATGAAAAGGGATGTTGAGAGAATATGTGAGAAGTGTATTACTTATGAACAGGCAAAATCTAGAGTTTTACCCCATGGTCTATATACCCCTTTACCTATTCCTAGTGAGCCTTGGGTAGACATATTCTATGGATTTTGTTTTTGGACTGCCTAGGACAAAAAGGATTTTGTGTTTGTTGTTGTTGACAGTTCTTGAAGATGGTGCACTTCATTCCATACCACAGAACTGAAGATGCAAAGAACGTTATAGAGTTATTTTTCAAAGAAGTGGTACATTTGCATGGAATCCCAAAAACCATTGTTTTCGATCGAGATGTAAGTTCTTAAGCCACTTTTGGAAGACTTTGTGAGGAAAATTGTGAACAAAGCTTTTGTTTTCAACTACTTGTCACCCCAGACAGATGGACAAATTGAGGTAGTAAATAGAGCTTTATCTACTTTATTACGTGTTGCTATTGGAAAGAATTTGAAAAATTGGGAAGAATGTTTACCACATAATGAATTTGCGTATAATAGAAGCTTTCATTCTGCCACTAACCATTCACCATTTGAAATTTTTTATGGTTTTAATCTAGTAACTCCATTGGATTTATTTCCATTGCCCATTGAGGAAGGGCTAGTTTGGATGGTAAGAAGAAGGCTAAACTTGTTAAACAACTACATGAAAAGGTAAGGTAGCACATAGTAACGAGGATAGAGCAATATGCAACTTAAGCCAATAAGGGGTGCAAGAAATCTATGTTTGAACCTAGAGACTTGGTTTGGATTCATTTACACAAGGAAAGATTCCCCAAGCAAAGGCGTTCAAAGTTGCAGCCATGAGGAGATGGGCCATTTCAAGTTGTAGCCAAAATCAATGACAATGCTCACAAGTTAGATCTTCTAGGTGAGTAAAATATAAGTGCTACCTTTAATGTTTCTGACCTTTCTCCTTTTGACGTAGGTGACAATTTGAGGACAAATCCTTTTGAGGAGAGGCGGAATGAACAACAACTCGAACAGTCCAAATAATCCTTCGAGCATCCAAGGAGGCCCAATTACGAGGTCCAAGGCTAAGAAGATGCAAGAAGCATTGAATGGGCTGATTGAAGATATACAAAGGAACTCAATTTAGCTTGGAAGAACAATTGGGCTTGATCAACTTGATCGAAGCCCTAAGCATCCCTTAAGGTGTGACACTTTGATCAGGCATGACACTTTGATTAGAGCTGACCAAATTCAATTTCATTTCAATTTAATATTGGCAGCCAACATTCCTGAAACATGGGCTGAATCAATTGTAATCTTTTAATTATTCCTTTTTTAGTTTTCTTCCTTTTTAAGAATCAATTGTAATCAGTTGATAATTGTATCAATTGATGATTGTCAACTTTCCTTGTATTTAGACATATCATAGGCTTGTAAGGTTGGCTTTAAGTATGGATGATTTCTAAAAGAAAAGAAGATACACATTTTGAATAAAAATATCATTTTTGTGAGGTTTTACTTTTCCTCTTTGGTTCTTTTAAGAACTTGTAGAACTTATCAAGAATTCTCTTGTGGCATTCTAATTGTGACTTATCACTCACCCTCTCTCAACTTAATCTCGAGTGTGGCATCCATATCCATTCCTACACCTTAGTTCTTGTTTCTTTAAGCAATGGGTCAAGGTTATATGTTCCAATTTCTTGTTTGATTTTTCTCTTATCTCTAATTTCTGGTCTAATTTCTTTTTCATTGATGAATTTGGTTTAGCTTTCCTTAATTTTGTGCAAGTTTGTTTGAGGGTCTCTTTGTCATATCATAGGGGTTCTTATCAATGCTTCTTAGGTTGGCGCCCTATCCTCCCACTACATCGAAGCATCCTAGGTTGTTGTTTAGTCAGTTTTTTTTTTACATGGATTGGATTGGTTTCAACCGAAATCTCGGAGTGATTGAATCACTTGCTAACTCTTCGAATAGCACTTTACTACGAGGTTTAAAGTCGTTTATGTAACTTTCCTCAAGAAAAGTCGTATTTGTTGAAACCACGACTTTATTTTCTTTTGGGTTATAGATAACCCTTTTTGTCTCTTTTGGATATCCTACAACCATACAAACTTTCGAACATGCTTCGAACTTGTTCAATTCCTTGAACAAGACATGATCCAGGAATCCTCATATGCAAATATGGTTTAAGGATGTATTCCTGTCTATCCACAACTCGTGAAAAGTTTTAGGAACCGATTTTGAAGGTATATCATTCAAAAGATAACATGCAGTTTATAGTGTATATCCCCAAAAAGATAAAGGCAATGTTGTATAACTCATTATGGACCTAACCATGTCCAACAAAGTCATATTCCTTCTACTAGCCATGCCATTTTGCTGTGGAGTGCCTGGTGCAATCAAATGGGACAAAATACCATTCTCTAATAAGTGTCCTAAGAACACATTAGAGAGGTATTCTCTACCTTAATCAAATCGAAGTGCCTTTATGAGTTTACCTAATTGCTTTTCCGCTTTAGCTTAAAACTACCTAAACTTGTCAAAAGTTTTGCTCTTATGATGCATTAGGTAGACATACCCATATCTCGAGTAATCTTCAATAAAAGTGATAAAATACTCCTACCCTCCTCGTGCCTTAATGTTTATGGGACCATAAACATCACTATGCGCAACTTCTAAGACCCTTCGGCTTGATTACCCTTAGACCTGAATGGTCTTTTGGTCATTTTGTCCTCCAAAGAAGATTCACATTGTGGTATAGATATTACTTTTAAGTGACTTAAAGGTCCATCCTTTACCAGCCTTTGAATTCTATTCAAGCTAATATTACCTAATTGCAAGTGCCAAAGGTAAGTCTCATTAGAGTGAGAAGTTTTAAATCTTTTAGAGTTATCATTAGCCTCAGTGTTTAGGAATGAATCCATCTTAGGTTTGATAAAATATAGGTTGTTTTGCATCCAT
>CAMOHE010048706.1:959-27699 GCA_946598075.1 Artocarpus hirsutus | reverse complement strand
CTTTGGTACGTCAAAAGACATAAGTCAAGGATACGGCCTCATTGTTCATTTTAGGATTTAGACAGAACAGATATGATTGTCAAAATTGAATTGATTTAAACACAATGGAATTATTAATCAAATCAATTCAACTTTTGTCCTGATTTAATATATCATCACCTATGACAATATACCAATGTTTCTACTCATGGAGTCCCATTCCGATGACCAAGACAAGTCATCTTCTATCAGGAATGCAGACAACATAACAATTTTAACATGAATAAAGCACCCAACTTTATTCTCTTGATTGTAGATCTTATCATTTAGACTATTACCTTTAAGATTCATGTCTTCCGCATAATCTGTCAAACATATGCAGATCTTAAAGGTTTAAACTGACAGTGTCAAATTTTTATTTGGTTATCATACATTCAACAAAAATGAACATAAAGAGGACAACATTTGGTATATGAATAAACTCTTTATTGATTAAGTATCTCTAAAAATTTATTACATCATTTAATCTTTAGGGCACCTAGTCTAACATAATGGCATATTGCTTCCTCTTCTGAATTGCAACTTGTTCTATGGAAAAGAAAAATTTTCTTTTTTTTTTGACCTTTGGCTTATGACTATTTGTGGTGGGCGAGGAATAAAATGCTGGATGACAAAGATCATACCTATCCTGATGAAATACTCGAACAAATTCATACAACCTTGAAAGAACACTTGTCTCTCCTTCTGAAGCCTAGGCAAGCGCTGCCTCTCAATTTTGACTATGAAGAGAGCAATAGGGAAGCCATAGAATTGTTCAAGAATGGGCCTAGATCGATGCTTATCTCAGTAGATGTAGCTTGGAAGGAGGGCAAAGCAACCACTGGCATTGCGGGCTGGGATCAATCTCTTCGCTTGATTGTTCTACAGGTTAATCATATTGAGCCAGCTTTTGTTCTTTAAGCAGAATTATCAGCAATCAAAGAAGGTTCTAGAGGTTGTTATCCAAAGGGTTTGAATAGATATTGTGGTGGCTAGTGACTCTAGGATTAGTGTTGATATCTTGAATCAAAATTTGCCTTGCACCGAATGGTGGCGTATTAGCTTAGAAGCTAGCATAGGTGCTTTAGTTCCAAAGTTTGTTTTTGTTTCCTTCAAGTGGATCATTAGATCCAGTAATATGTGTGCTCATGTTTTCTACAAATGGGCTAGGCAGTTAAGGTTCAAGAGGTAGTCCCTATTGTGGCTGCCACTTCTTTCTTTTAATTGAAAGCATGAGTATTTGGGAGATTTTTGGTTTAACAAAACAACTAATGATATGAGATTCTAGAAAAACTTTTGATCTAAAGAAAGAAATGTAATTCCCTCAAATCTAGAATTTCTCTCTCTAGATTCTCTTTTTAGAATTCTCAAAATGGCTAAAAGTCCTCTTCTATCTTGTTTGTTCTATTATTTATAGGCTTGTGAACCAATGGCAGAGCCACACAAATGCTGCCCCATTGGCCCAAGTGACTCCTTTGGGTTTAAGTTTAATATTATTTTTTTTACAACTTTTTTCTTCTTTTGTCCCCACTAAAACTTATTCTTGACAAAATTGATTTTAAAACTTTTAAAAAAGTTTTAACTATGCCCTTGAATTTTATCTTTTGAATTTTTTGGGTGTTTAAGAATCTTAGTTTAAACTATTGGTTTGAATTAAAAACATTACAATAATTTAGATTTTGTAAGAAAATACATTATTATAACCTTAGTTTGAACCAAATGTTTTTGTTTAAACCAAAATTCTCAAACACCCAATTATTTTTTAATTTTAAAATACAAAATAAACAACAAATAAATCAAGAAACTATATGAACTATAATTTTGTAAATTGTATACTTCAAACATTGAATTAAACTTTATTAAAATAGTAATAATGTATTTTTTAGTTAAAAAATTTGGTTTAATTTATGTCCCACTAGAAAAATTTCCTGGCTCTGCGATTTCCAAGAACCCCTTGTTCTTTAATCTCCAGCTATTAGATCCTTCTTTCAATTTTCAACCGCCAGATCGAGAATTTTACGCAGCAATTCATTAATTCGGTCTAAAGCTCCCCTCTCTAAAGCTTATTTCTACTCGCTCTGATGCAGATTTATAACAGCTTCTAATCCTTGAAATGGTGTCGCTTGGTTTTAAATAAGCAGTGTCGTTTTATCTTTCTTTTTTCTCCGTCTTCAACCTAGTCAAAACGGTGTCGTTTCTGTTTGGTAACGTATTTTCGCTCACATTGAGTTCTTCAAAGGAAAAAAAAAAAAACACTCAGACAAGACCGTCTAAGCAATATTTCAACAAAAATAAGGACTGTTCGAGTATTTCATAAAGAAAGGGAAAAGTCTGGGTAGAAAAGCGCGTCGGCTCCGACCCACGTGCATGTTCCTAAAAATTTTTAGAATTTCCGTGACGAAAAGGAAAAGGGGAAAGCACGAAAAGTACATAAATGTTTATCCACGTCTTCCACATTTTTGAGGCGTGAAAAGGCGGCGTGATCAGAGACCAAACTCTCCTCGGACCTCCAGGGTCCAAAATTCACTCAGCGACCTCAAAAACCACAAGCACAAACACAAATACAAGTCAAAACAAAATTTCACACGCATGCGAGCCAGCTCTCTCTCTCGTTCCCTTCGTCCCTCAGCTTTGCTTTTCTCTTCCTCTCTCTCTCCCCCTCCCCTCTCATGATGGACTCTTTCTCACCTTCTTCTCAAACCAATGCCAACAATATTCATCGTCTCTTCTGACTTCTACCCAGTTTGTCCTCCTCAATAAGAAGCTCATTTTTGGTTTAGAATTGTTAATCTTCTTTGGTTGGAAATAGGAATTGATGTTTTTCACCAATGCGATTTCTGATGCCCATTTCGGAACTGGGTCTGATAAATGATTTTGCCATCCTATTCTGCGAGCTTCGACTTCGAGCTTCTCAATCTCTTCTGCCCCTGTGGAGGAAACCCCGACGAACGACTTACAAAAACCTATAATTATTATTCTTTCAAAACCAGAAAGCACAACCGAAACTTGAGAAGAAAACGGGGTTTCCATTTCCAAACCCGCGCCGCTTCTTCAGACCCCTCGAACCTCAGCATAACGCTCGCAAAATCGGCCCGACAGGGCGCCAAAGCGTTCGTCGCCAAGCAATTCTCCGATGAATTGGACGGTGAGGAGTTGTCCCGAGATTCGACGATCCAAATGGGGTCAACAAACTTCGCCAACTTCCAAGATGACCCCATTGTGGACAAGCTCAGAACCCAGCTCGGCGTAATCCACCCAATTCCGTCGCCGCCGCTGAACCGAAACGTCGTCGGGTTGTTCGTCTTCTTCTTCTTCGGTGGCGTCGTGTTCGACAAGCTCTGGACGTTGAGGAAGAGGAGGAGCAAATTGGAAGGCCGGATCGGGCAAGCTTGGCCTCAGGTGCCGACGAGCTTTTCGCTGTTTTTGGAGAAGGATTTGCAGAGGAAAGAATCGGTTGAGTGGGTGAACATGGTGTTGGGGAAGTTGTGGAAGGTTTACAGAGGTGGGATTGAGAATTGGATAATTGGGTTGCTTCAGCCGGTGATTGATAACCTGAAGAAGCCTGATTATGTTGAGAGAGTTGAGATCAAACAGTTCTCTTTAGGAGATGAGCCTTTGTCTGTTAGGAATGTGGAGAGAAGGACATCTCGCCGTGTCAATGACTTACAGTGAGTTTGGCGCCATTTTTTTTTCTTATAGCTATCAATTGTTTCAAAATTAAAGTTTGGAATTCTTCTTTGATTTGTTTAACATAGTTTCACTGTTTTTTGGTTAAAATTGTTTCCCTTTTTTGTTTAGGTCAAGTGTTATTTCTTGGGTGGGAGGTTGTTTTCATATGTCTGATGATGGAATATTAAATAGGCCGTTTGGCAATATGGTTTGACCTACAATGTGGTTTTAGTTCAAATGAAGTTTGTTTTCAAATTTTGGGGAGAAAATAGTGTAGCAAATTTATCCTAAACATAATTTACATTAAAGAGTGGCCAACAGTTGTTATGTGTTGACGTTTGATCTTTCCGTATTCTTATTAATTTGTATTTTCATTTTCTCAATTCAGAATTTTAGATGGATTTTGGATTAGTTAAATCTCTTGAGAACAATAGAGATCTATGTTGGTACAAGCTGTGGTACGTTTAATTTGTGTCTTCATTTTCGCAATTCAGAATTTTAGATGGATTTTGAATTAATCTCTTGAGAACAATAGAGATCTATGTTAGCACGAGCTGTGGTACAAAAAATTTAAAATTTTCTCTGGCCACCGTGTGCACTCATTCTCTGTTTGTAAGTTTGTATGCTGATGTTGCATTCAACTAATCACAAGTCCCTTGACTCTAGGTATCAAATAGGTCTCCGTTACACTGGCAGTGCACGTATGCTGCTAATGCTATCACTAAAATTTGGGATTATACCAGTTGTTGTGCCAGTTGGTGTTCGAGACTTTGATGTCGATGGGGAACTTTGGGTCAAGTTACGATTGATACCAACAGAGCCTTTTGTGGGAGCTGTTTCGTGGGCTTTTGTTGCACTTCCAAAAATCAAATTTGAGTTGTCGCCATTCCGCTTGTTCAATTTAATGGGTAAGTCATAGATTTATGCCCCTATCTCAGCTTTTCTCATTTACACATGCATGAATTTGTTTTTGGAATGAAATATGTTTATATTATTTTCTTGGTGTATTTTGGTTCTGCTGGTATGCATGGATTTTTATACTTCAATTGAGGAATTTATGCTTCAATTGATGATGGGAGTACATAGTTTGGAGATGTACGGTGTAGGGACTAGTTTGTAAATCTTTGATAAGCCAAGTAGGAAAATGATGGATGAGAGTGATTAGGAGTGACATGTAAGTAAAAGATCTGGTATGCTCGGATATAATTTATGTCGCTCATTACTTGAACTTTAAACAAGTCAAGTATCCAACTTCAAGCAGTTGCAATGGGAGTTTGGTTTGAGATGAGTCCGAAAAGAAAGAGCCGTAGTTGTTAAATATTTTTCCTTCTATCTATCTTTCTTTCTTTGGTTTTTTATTTTTATTTTTATTTTTTTTGGGTTAAAAAAACACTATCTTCGATATCAAAGGAATTAGGAGAGAAATGGGCACAGTCATGATTGGTGGTTGATCCAGCTCCTAAAATAAAAGGCATCATTACTGTATTCTACAAATGTTGCTTTACCCACAACTTGATATGAGTTTGGCTTCTATCGTCTTTTAGACCAAGACTTTTCACCCATGACAGATTCCCGATGGTCCTCTGTTTCACCTAGCTGGGGAGAAATTAAAAATAGCAGTGTCCTCTGTTATCACTCTCCCCTAGCTAACTAGAAATTAAAAATACCAGTGTCCACTATTATCGCTCTCTCCACTAATTTAATGGGGACAATTGCTGTCCACTAGTATGTTTGCCTAGTGTTTGTGCAAGAAGATACCTCTTACATATATAACTCTAAAACTGGAAAGGGGCGTGTAATAAAATTTATTGATTTGTTATGACTATGATGGCAGCTGGTCTCCACTACCATAATTTGGGCTAAGTAGAGGAATTTATGCATGCAAAATCTAACAATCTTCTTTTTGATGTGCAAAAGTTTAATTTTTCTTTTTTGTATGCAAAATTGATTCCAAAGTTTAAATAAACTTTCAGCCGCTTTATCAGTAAGTGTAGCTTGCAATTGCCTTTTATGATAAGTATGCTTCTCTCTTTAAGGATCAATGGTCCAAAACAGACATCTAACTTTTTTTTTTTCTTTGATATGAACATACAAACATATTTTGATAAGTATGCTTTTATTTCATCAAGGCTCGATCATCCAAATTGGAAGATACTGATGTTTTTTTCTCTTTCATTTTCTCTTCTGGTTATTTTATGCATGCAATGGGCAATTCAGCAATTCCTGTTCTTTCCATGTAAGTGAACTTTGTCTTTGGAGAACCTTATTACAATATGCATAAACGTAATATACTTGTTTCCTTTTCATTTCTTATGCACATATGAAAATTATATTGAACTGTTACTAGTATTGAAATGGTCTTATATTGGATCATAGCATCTTTCCTTTTCCGGGTATCTACTTTTATTTGCGTATCGTTCTATTACTTTGACAATTAAATTTTGCATGCTGTTTTAATTTTAATATATTGAGATGAAGATTGAATCTTTGTTCGTGATGCTTCATTTTATCTTTACATTATATCCTTGAGAGTTGAGACTAGTTATCTCTTGGTTTTCTGTTCCGTTAATCTCTTTATATTTGTTATACATATATATGTACATAGAACACACGTATACTTATTTGTGTCTGTGCCCATCCATAAATACATAAATATAGTTGGGGTGCAGGTGTACATATATATATATATATATATATATATATATTATCCAAATATAATACAAATGTACAGCCAGAGAGGCAGACAGACACTGAGGGGGATTTTTCGTGATTCAGTTATGGCAAGAAATTGATTTAAGTTATCTTTCATTTGTAATTTAATTGCTTCCTGTGGATCTGGAACTTCTTACTTCTTTTTTTTTTTTTTTTTTTTTGGTCCTCCACCCTTTTACAAATAATATCTCAATTGCCTAATTTCTAGGTTTTTGACAAAACTTCTCACTGAGGATTTGCCTCGCCTATTCGTCCGCCCTAAGAAGATTGTTTTAGATTTTCAAAAAGGTAAAGCCGTTGGCCCGGATGCAACCGATCTTAAATCTGGAGAGCAAGAAGGAAACAAGGATTTTGTTGGAGAGCTATCAGTGACCCTTGTTGATGCCCACAAGCTTTCTTATTTTCTCTATGGTAAGAAGCTTTGCAAGAAAAAACCAGTGTACTTTACGAAACGATGAAATTTTAAGCTGCAAGGGTATTTTTTAAAAATGACTTTTTCAAAAAAATTTTTGGCCTGTTTTTCAAATTTTGCCTTCAAGAAGTCGCTGAGAATTTGGTCCTTATGGTGCACATGAAATAAAAATTTTAAGCTGCTATCTTGTAATTTAAAGTTTTATCATCATATTCTCTAAGCTAGAATCTGTTGATATTTATATATCTGATTGCTTTCCTCTTTTTTTTTTTGGTGTGTACGCGTAAATTTGTTTTCCAGGAAAAACAGATCCATTTGTTGTTCTAAGGCTCGGTGATCACGTCATATGCAGTAAAAAGAACAGCCAAACTACCATCACTGGGCCCCCTGGTGAGCCAATTTGGAACCAGGTGAAACTCCTTAGCATTACTGCTTTATCTACAACGTTGTTCTCGAGAGAAACTATTCATTACATGTCGAAAATTCTTTTTGCTCTTTTTTTTTTTTTTTTTTTTTGAGGTTAAGGTTCATGATTTCTTTTAGTAATCTTTTGCCTGTACTCATGAGCAGGATTTTCATGTGCTAGTTGCAAACCCTAGGAAGCAGAAGTTGTACATCCAAGTGAAGGATCTCTTGGATTTGCAGTTTTAACCATTGGCACAGCAGAGGTAAAGTGCCTTAATTCTTTATAATCTTGTCCATGAAGTAAATTATAATTGTGATAGGACATTGATTTATTACACACAAAGATGAACAAGAAAGTTGTTCTTTATTGAAGAAAATGAATCTGTAAAATAAAAACTGTCCACAGAAAATCAGCAACACACTAGACCTTGGTAAAGATTTGAGAGCCTACCCAGTTTTCCCCACTTGATTCCCCCCCTATATTTATACCATCTCATCCGCTCTAACTAATCACGTAACAGCCCATCCTTCTAACAAACTTGCCAACTCAATCCGAACTCTCTCCGAATTCACTTGTTAACTTAATTGACAAACAAACTAACCTGAGTTCGATCAAATTGTCTTGCTTTTACTTTTCAAGGTAACATTGTGTCTGAAAATAGACAATTTATCATATTTTAGTGCTACATTGTGTCTGAAAATGGACCGTTTATTAACAAAGGAATCGGTGAAAATATCCTGCAGTTTTGATATAGTCTACAGCTGTAGAAGTGCTTTATTCATGAACTTAACAGTGTTCATGGAAAATTTGTGCTCAAATAGGAAGTTGACATCAACCATACTTTACAGTTACTGTTTCACAAATGTACTATAGTAATAAACTTTGAATACTCTGAAATTTAGGTTGATCTTGGATCGCTTCAAGACACTGTGCCAACAGACAGGATTGTCGTCTTACGAGGCAGTTGGGGACCGTTTAGAAAGGGTTCTTCTGGAGAAATATTGCTTCGATTGACATATAAAGCATATGTTGAGGATGAAAGAACTGTGTCTGAACCCATTGATACAGATGCTTCAGATTCAGACGACGAGTTCTTTGAATCATATGAACCAAGTGCTTCTTTCATGAAAAGATCCGACAAAATATGCTAAAGAAACTGATAAAGAATCATTTATGGACGTCCTAACCGCTTTAATTGTCAGTGAAGAATTTCTAGGAATAGTGGCTTCTGAGGCAGGAAGCAGCAAAATTTTAGATGACATTCCAAGTACAGGGACAACATTACCAAGATTTTTCTTTAGCAATAAAAATTTCATTTGATAATTAAAATAAATCACATATTCAATACCATAAAATCTACTTGCAAAGTCTAGACAGTGAGCAGTCTTAATTAAAAGTTACGTATTAGATTATTTATGCCATAAAATAATTTATAAAAATTACTACGCATAATAGACACAAAAAGTTATAACATATTTAAAATTTAGCTTCAAATAAATTCTTAGTAATTCAAAACACACTTTCGAATTTAGAGTTAATATTAACATAAGACATGTTGAACAAGGAACTTGCTTCATTCAAACATTTTTATAAAATCAAAGAGGTACAATATGGTACTGAAATTTTAATGTGACCTGCCTAAAATATAGATATAAGTTAGAAAAATAATAAATCTTGCAAAACACATTTAAAAGTATGATTTATTATCTCATGAATTACAAAGAGCATATTAGGCAGACATTTGTAACAACTGTGTACTTAGAAATCAATAAATTTTATCTTAAAATATAATAAGTTGTGAAGCTAAAAATTTACAGACATTTAGTTAGCATATCAACAATGACTCATAATTTTTTTTTTTTCAAAATCAAAAGATGCTTTTTGCCCCCATAAAATGGACTCTACAAAATATAAATTAAAATCTACCAGTAAATAAAATTTCATGAGCAGTGTTTGATTGAAAGCTCATAACTTTAAAACAATATTTTGAACGAAAATTTATAAAAACTCCTAGACATTCCTAATACACACACACACACACACACACACACACACATGATGTCCAAAAATCACAACAAAATGAAATGATTTGATTTCAAAACATTACCAGCCACCTTACCGACAAACCAAAAACCCTAAAATTCCCTTATCATACTCCAGCAACAAAACCTTATTTTCATGAAATTTCATGATATCATACGAAGATAAAGGCTTTCAATCATAAAATAACATTGTTATAATCAAAGTAATGGACAAAATAATTTTATTTTCAAACAAACATACATGCATACACATTCATAACCATAAAAGAACAATTTTCTAACAAAGTTTATCACAAAACAATACACATCAATTATAAAAGTTCAAAACTATGAAAACTTTAAAACATACCTTTAATTCTTATGTTTTTTTCAACAAAGACAAATACTTGCATGCAAAATCTCTAAAAATAATTCCTTCTACAGTGGCTTGAAAGAAAATAAGAGAAATAAATTCTTGGCATTGAGGATCAAAGAGATGGTAGAGGCTTATGAACATGAATTTGAGAGGAGGTAAGGAAGACAATTTTCTTTAGCTAAGAATTAAGAGAGTGAAGATTTTAGTGGCTTAAAGGTATATTTATAGGTTTATGAGAGAGAATAGATTAGATGAGTGAAGCAAACCCTAATCCTAATCTAATTAGATTTCCCCTTTTTTTTAATGAGTGTAATCCAAATCTAATTCAGTTTCCCTTTTTTTTTCTTTCTATTTTTTAGTTTTTTTTAGTTTTTTTTCTTTTTTCTTTTTCGTTTTCACGCCATTGACATTTTCGTATCTTATATTATCTATAGAAATGTATAATATAATTATAATATAAACATGCCTTATAATATAATATAATATAACGTAATGTAAACATTAAAGGTTATATATAATGTAATGTAATATATTATGTTATAAATATATTAAAATATAATATAATATATTACAATTAAAATACATAATTGTTTATACACGACAATAATATTTATTCCTATGACCTCAAAAATATTAATTTACATATTATTTTTTTGGATACTTTATATTATCTAGTTTCTTAATGCCATAATAAAAATGTTACGCATGTAATTATCATTACATCATAAATATTATAAAAGAAAGAAAACACGCAATAAAATTCTTGTCATCATCAAGAATATAACTCTATGGCATGCATAACTCTAGAGCATCATAAAGTATAAATTTAGAGTAAGTTAAAACTCTTAAAAAAAATATATATAAATCCTATATGCTTATCATCATTTTGGACATAAACATCCCGAGCACATCAATCTCACATGGTTGTCAGCTACAACATTACTAAATAAAAAGTTAATTTTCTTAACATAAATTATAACAACACTTAAAATATCATATTTTAACGTTAAACTAACATAAGTGTCTGTAGAAGAAAGCAACAGACGTTACAGTATCTGGGTGAACATATATCCTAGGGTGGGGTTTTCTTTGTCAAGTTCAATCTTGGAGACTGATGGTTTAGAGTAAGCAGGAAGCAAGATAGGAGGGAGGCAAAGATAACTTGAGACTGAGGATTATCCTCATAATGCCCCCTTATGGATGCCATAGGTATCGTTACTTTTACCCTTGTTATCATTATTTTAAGATAAACTACTCAAATAATAAATAATTAATTAAACATATCCCAGGACCTATGCATACATTATATATATATTTATATACTTATATATTTTAAAACCAGTTATATATTTTTAAATAGTTTGTCAATACCAAATTAATAAAACCATAACTTAAATAAAATTTGAAACAGTCATTCAAATCTGCTTTGCCAGCTTGGTAGGCCAAACATGACCAATAGTCCAAACTTAAGCTATCGGCAAGCCGTCAAAGGCTCGGCAAAATCATAATTTTAAAATACCCAAATAGGTAGGCCGATGCAGGGCAAACGGCAGGCCGATTAATAAATCGACAATCCAACGAGTAATGGTCGACAACCGATCTACTTTATAAATTAAAAGAAACTTAAAACCAGTCGTAATACATCATAGTGTGGAAAACTTATATACAATAATAAAACCATTATTCAAGAAGTTAAATCCTTTTCGTGGTGTTTTTTAGTTTTCCAATTCGACATTCCTAGCACAAACGTCTGTCCTTGTCCTCCACCTATTCCATAACTCTTTTATCTTTGACTGCAACATGATGAAAATCTAGTAAGCAAAAGGTTAATAAGTACACTTTCTTATCTCACAACGTTAAACATTTCATGAAAATCATTACAAATCATCATAATCATAATCATCATAATCATAGTGGTGCACTTGGCAAAAGCTCATATAGAACATATTTTTTATTGAAAATTCTATATTAAAACTTCATTCATTTTATCTTTAGGGGCCCAAGTGTTGCACCATTAACTTAATCATAGGCGTGCCGTCGTGAGAGAAAAGGGGTAGCTAATCCCAAACCAAACACGACAAGTCCAACTTTTGGACAACATCATAAATATAACATTGGGTGTGCAACACTTAATTAGGTGATACATACATATATATATTAAGCTTTGACATACCTCATCATCACTACATGCATTAAACCTTCTTATAAAATCAAAAGCTTTCATGATAAAACATTATGTAAAAGCATCATAGAAATCATCATAAAACATATTCTTAAATCTGTTCATAAACTTCATCATGTTGCAGGTGAGAGTATACTTACTTGACTTGCTTTCAAAACCCTAATTAGAATACGTTGCCACGGTCCTCGATGTGCTCGTCTGTTGGAGCATTCATGTCAATCATTCACATACACAAGAATTAACATTCATCTTATGATATCATTCGATACCACAATGCATCACTCGTACTTTCTTCTCTTGAAATAATAATTAAAAATACATTTTACCTACTTTTAAAACATTCAAGCCAAACTGCTAATAGTAAAACCTGCCTAACTCTCAAGGATTCATAACTCAATAACTTATAATTCATGTACAATTAAAGCATGAAATTTTGTAGGGACAAAGTTAACATATATGTAAATTACTCTAATTTTTCTTTAGCCATAAAAATTCCATTTGTAGTTAAAATAAATCACATATTTCATAACATAAAATCTGCCAGCAAAGATAGAATAGTAAGTAGCCCTACCTAAAATCTATGTAATATATTTTTTATACCATAAAATAATTTGATAAAAATAACACATAATAGACACATAAAACTACAACATATCCAAAATTTATCTTCGAATAAAATAGAAATAAATCAAAACATACATTTGAATTTAGGGGTAAAATTATGTTTAAGTATGAAAAGCAGTGAGCATCCTTTAGTTAACATAACAAAAAATAAAAATTACTTTGACTCTTAAAATTTTTATGACAATCTTTAAAAATATAAATGCAATGCAAAAAAATTTTCCTTGGCAAACAAATCCATTAACTACACTTAGAAGTCATACAAACAAGGATTCAAGAATTTACAAGTTTGAAAGCACCAATGACATAACTTAAAGAAAGTTCAATAACTCATAATCTACCCATAGAAAAACTATGAAACTTTCCATAGCATAAGCTAACATATAAATGAATATTCTCACAAAATTTCATAAAAATTAAAAAATGTTTGCCCCTTGAACAAAGACATTGTTTATATAAAGCTTTACTGATCAGCAACAATTTGACTATAAGTGGTAGAGAATGAAAATTTAATATCAAAGCATAGACAACATCAAATGACGTGAAACTTTGAGCAACATCATATAACACATACCTTAACATCATACTAAAATTTCATAGAAAATGGAAATAAATTAAACCTAAGATAGATTCTTTCTTGAATATAGAGCTTTCTGTAGGTTCCTTTGAATTTGGCTAAGAAAATGTTTGAGATTTCCTTGACATTCCCCACGTCCTTGCAGCAAAGTAAGGGAGGGAAGATTAAAGGAGAAAACATGGGATGAGATGGGTTGAAAGAATTTTGAGAGAAAGAGAGTCGCATGTAGAAAAAGATGTGATATGGTGATGAAGGTTAAATTTTGCTATAATGGCAGCAAAATTTTTTTTTTTTTTTTTATAAAATGGTGGAGTGATCCATGGGAGTTGGAGAGAAATTTGGAAAGAAGTCAATGATTTAATGGGGGACATAATGATATTACCTATCTCAACACGTGATGATTTTCCAAACAATTCAACTATGGAAATAATAAAACAGGAATGAATAGTGTTGGATTCCAAGTTTGCTAAGGATCCCTCTCATTGACCAACATTGTATCCCAAAATTCATGCCCCACATGCCTAATTTTAATTGGCAAAATAGGAAACCTTATCATGAAATCCAATCATCATGAAAGTCAACTACTCCCCCACATGGAACAAGGAAAGAAAAAATAATATGCCAATAAGTCAAAATTATACAACCTATTATGTTAATCATCATTGCCACCTTTTTTTTGAGATTGTCCGCTGACTACTCGTCAGCCTTCAACCTGTCGATTAAATCCATCGGCCTGCCAAACTGAAGAGGATTATTTGGCCTACCGAAGTGCCATTCTCAATAGTATACGAATAAAACATTAATTATTCATTATGTTTAACATCATTAATGACACGGACATTCCGAGCACATCAACTCCACGTGACTGTCACCTATCATAAATCTCAAAATAAATGGTTAGTAACATTATTTCATAAAGGAATTACATAACATCGTTAAATATTAAGCACTTATCATTACAAAAAAAAATAGTGGATGTTAAAATTCTTCCCACCTTATAAGAGTTTCATCCTCAAAACTCAAAACAATTGTGGGTACTTGGCTCTTATGTCATCTTCACGTTCCATGTAGCTTCTTCCAGTTGGTGATTTCACTATGACACTTTGACCAAAGGAATTTCTTTATTCTCAAATATTAGTTTTTCAATCTAGAATCTCAACTGGCTTTTCTTCATAACTGAGGTCTTCTCGTATTTCAATCACCTGTGGCTTGATTATATGCGTAGGGTTTGGGACATACTTTTTAAGCATTGAAACATGAAACAGATCGTGAATAGATGACATCTTCGATGGCAAACTCAACTAATAGGCTACCTTGCCTATTCGCTTCACAATTTCATAAGGTCCGACAAATCTCGGGTTCAACTTGTCTTTTTTTTGAACCTTATAACTTCCTTCATTGGTGCAACTTTTAAGAATACAAAATTGCCTACAGCAAATTCCAAGGGTATTCTTCTTTTATCAACATAGCACTTTCGTCGGCTTTGAGTAGTCTCTATTCTTTTTCGCATCAACTTTATCATCTCAGAAGTCTCGTTGACAAAATTAGTCTTTTCAATATCATCACCTTCCATCATTTTCTTTTCACTAGCTTCATGCCAACATATAGGTGACCTATATTTTTGCCCATATAAGGCCTTATAAGGTGCCATTCTAATCGTCATCTAATAGCTGTTGTTATAAGTGAATTCTGCTAATGGTAACATCTTATAGCAACTTATCTTATAATCAAGGGTGCAAGCACGAAGCATATCCTTTAAAACCAGATTCGCCCTCTTTGTTTGGCCATTAGTTTGAGAATGAAAAGCTGTGCTGATGTGCAACTTAGTTCCCATCACGGTCTGTACACTTTTCTAAAATTTAGACATGAACCTACTGTTGTGATTAGAGATGATATACCTAGGAATCCCATGAAATTGCACTATCTCCTTGACATAAAGTTTTGCTAACTACTCCATAAAGTAATTGATCGTAATGGGAATAAAATGCACCGTCTTCATCAATCGGTCAACAATAACCCAAATGGTATCAAATCCATTCATAGTTTTGGGCAACCCTGTGATGAAATCCATCGCAATTTCTTCCCATTTCCATTCCAATATTTAAATTACCTGTAAATTGCCGCTAGGTCTTTGGTGTTTAGCTTTGACTTGCTGATATGTTAAACATTTCTTTACATAATTGGCAACATCACGCTTCATTCCAAACCACCAAAAGCTATCCCTTAGATCATTGTACATCTTTATTACACTTGGATGAATTGAGTAAGGAGTATCATGAATTTTCGCTCATATCCTTTCCCTTAGGCCGTCAACATTGGGAACATATATATAAGCGGCCTTTGAGATATAAAGTTTCATCATCAACAACACAAAATTCTTCACATTTTCCTCCCTTGATTTCATGCTTGACCCTTGCTACACTTGCGTCTTCATCTTGTTTACTTCGAATCTCATCAAACAATGATGGAGCAAGAGTTAGTGCTGAAAGTTGTCTCGATATGATTTCCAAACCAAAGTCCAAAATTTCTTTCCACAAAGGCTATGACATCGCTTGTAATGACATCAATGTTGTAACAGTCTTCCTACTCAAAGCATCAGCCACTTGATTAGCCTTTCTTAGATGATAAAGAATTTCACAATCGTAATCCTTTACCAGCTCTAACCATCTCTGTTGCCTCATATTCAAGTTCTTCTAAAAAAGTACTTTAAGCTTTGATGATCAATGAAGATCTTACATTAAACGCCATGCAAGTAGTGTCTCCAAATCTTTAGTGCAAAAACCACTGCTACCAACTCGAGATCATGAATAGGATAGTTCTTCTAGTAATCTTTCAGTTGTCTCGATGCATATGCAATTACTCTATCGTTCTACATCAATACTGTGCCAAGGCCCATCTTAGAAGCATCATTGTAAATTACAAATCCATTAATCCCTTCAGGAATAGCCAAGACTAGAGCCGTAGTCAACCTTTTCTTCAATTCTTGAAAGCTTTTCTTACATGCATCCATCCATTCAAACTTCTTTCCTTTGCAAGTTAAGTTTGTGAAAGGCATCACTATCCTAGAGAAATCCTCCATAAACTTTTGATAATAACCAGCGAATACCAAAAAGCTTCTTATATCACTTGCATTCTTTGGTTGCTTTTAGTTAAGAACAAGTTCGACCTTAGCAGGATCCATCATTATTCTATTCTTTGATACAACATGCCCTAAGAAGGATACACTGTTGAGCAAAAACTCACAGTTAGAGAGCTTTGCATACAACTTATGTCTTTTTAAGGTCTCTAACACAATTCTCAGATGCTCATCATGCTTTTCTTGACTCTTCGAAAAAACAAGAATATCATTGATAAACACTATGACAAATTTATCAAGGAAATCCTTGAATACATGATTCATTAAGTCCATAAAAGTTGTAAGTGTAACACCTGCCAAATTCTGTGTAATAGTTTATGACAAATGTGTAACGACGTTAAGTAATTTCTTAAATGATATGTGTTATGATATATGATATAATGGTGCTAACCATTTTATTTTAAGTGTTATGGCAGGTGACGGTCACATGGAATCGATATGCTCAAGTGTTCATGTTATTAATGTTGAATGTTTAATTATAATTTTTGTGATAATTAATGCTTTGATGAATTCTAGTATGTTAAGACAGATCGGCAAGCAGGACCATTTTGTTTCGTAGGCCGAAATGACTCTCATGGAACGGCAGGCCAATGAATATAATCGATAGGTCGGACCTTAAACCTTCGGCAGGCCAAACTGAGTGATCGGCAGGCTGAAGACTGCTGAGGAGCAATCAATAGAAATCACCCAAAATTGGTGATTGAGATGATTGGATGATTGGATAATGATTGTTGATTGACTGACACATTTTTGACTTAATTATTCTTATGTTGGGTAATAGAACATTTGACTTTTGATTGATTGGATTTAATTGATTATGGTTTCTATTTTTAAGTGGTGAAATATGGTAAGTGAGACAAAATATTTGACTTTCCCCCATTCCTCTCCATTCTCCACACAAATTATCTCCAATTAGTCAGAAATTCTGTTAAAAAAAAGGGGGATAAGCCTCCTCTTGGACATCATTCTCGTCTTTCATGTAAACACTCTTGTTTTCCCTCTTTTTCTCTCTCGTTTTCTCTCTCACTCTCTCTCTCTCTTTCACATCTCTCCTCCTCCTTCTCCCTCTCAATTTCCTCTGTTATTATTATTTGAATAAAGTATTGAAATTTCTTTGGCGTTAATTTTAAAGGAAGATTGAGGAAAATCGTTTTGAGGTAAGAGTTCAATTTTTTTTTTTAGAATTTTCTTTGAAATCCGACTGTTGTAATTTTTTCTAGGAATTTCCATTTGCTCTAAAATTTTAATATGTTATTCATGCATGTGTTACATAATGTTCCTCCAAATTTCAAGTTGATTGAATTTTTCTATGAAAAGTTATGAATTTTCTCCTTTCTGCCACTCATGATAATTGTTGCTGATAAGTTATGTTGCACTAAAATGTGGTCTTAGTTCATAATGCAAATGAATGATATTTTGTACGAAATTTGGCAGAAAAGTTCATGTATGTATTAAGTTTGGAGTCGTAAAGTCTCATGATGAAATGATGTATATTTTATGTGTTATCAAATTTTCATTAAGGTTAGGTTTTAAGACTACCTTTTTAGTGGGTTGTTTGGACTTGTGTTGTGTGATGTTTCTGTTTAATTAAATGAATTTATATGGTGATGAAAATCCTTACGGTACTGTGTTTATGTGTTATTAGGTTGTCTTTTAAATTAGGGTCATAGTAAATTTTATTCTAATTATTGGAATATAAAATATGTATGTAACTCACTACTTGTCAAAATGGAAGTTAATATTGTCTTTGCCTTCTAATGCATGTTTTGGGAATTGTTTTAAACTTATTTAGAGATAATTTTTGGCTATGATGTAATTTTAAGTGTCTAATATATGTACTATTTTTATGGAATTAATTTAGGATTTAGATGATTTATTATGTGAATGTAAATTAGAATTGTTCACTATTTTTGTTTTTCTTATGGCTGGCAGTTTTTAGGAGTATGTTGTATGACTTGTTTTAGATATTAAATCGAATTTTTATGACTAATGAAAAATTCATAGTAATATGTTTATGTATTATCTTTATTCTTGCCAAATTTGGTACCCAAATTGTGTGTGAATGTAAAGTTATTAAATTTTAAATTCATGAAGGTCAGGAAATATATTTATGTTGATAGTTTTGTTCTAATGATTTATGGTTAGTAAAACATAATATGAATTATGATTGCAAGAGATGAATGTATGCGTGATGTTATATGAATAGATGTTATGTTGTGGTGATTAATTCATTGAAAATAACTGTTAATTGCCATTTTTATGAATGTATGAGATGAACATAATGTGAAGTGAGCACATCGAGACCGCAACGTCGTCACCTACAAAATTTAAGTTAAGTAAGCTTATTAAGGTAAGTACATTCTCACTTGTAACATGATATAGATTGTGAAAGTATGAAATTATGTTTGTGATGATGAGTTTATGAAAAGTTTGAAATCTATGTTTATGATTGTTTTATGATGAATTCTCATAATGCTTATACCTGAAGTATTATTATGGAAGTTTTAATGAATAAAAGTTTATACATGTTTTGATGATAATGTTTTTCAAAGCATGAAAGTATAAATATGTATAATGTATCACCTAAATAAGTGTTGCACACCCAATGATATGTTAAGTTATGATATGAAATGGTATGATGTCATGTTTGATTTGGGGTTAGCTACCCCTCTCCTCTCATGATGGCACGCCTATGATGATGATATTTATGGTGCAACACTTGGGCCCTTAAGATAAAATGAATAAAGTTTTAATATGGTCAATGTAATGAAAGATATGTTTCATATGAAATTGTGCCTAGTGCATATTATGAAGATGATGAAGTTCATAAAATGTTTTTAAGTTGTGAGATTTGTAAATGTAATTGCTAAGTATTAGCTTAATCAAATTTTACATCATTTACCTTCTATCTTTAAAACATTAAGACTGGTTTTTAAACAATTTTTTTTTATAGTTCGGCCTGCCGACCATTATTGGTCAGACTATCGAAGAATTTAATCGGCCTGTCGATTGCCAAGTATCGGCTTGTCGATCCTATTGATTTTAAAACCCCATTTTATAGAACATCGGGTAGCCTATCGAAGGTTGACCTTCGGCCTGCCGAATTGTGTATGTAGATTTTAAAGATGTTTTTAAAAGTTTATTCAGTTTGCTTCGATATTGATAAACTATTTAATGTATTTATAATTGAATAATACATTATACATTGGTGTATATATATATATATATATATATATAAAAACGCATGGATCCTGGGTTATGTTTTCAAACTACTTTTTAATTAAATAGTTTATCTTATTAATAAAAGTATTACGAAATAAATGTAACGATATCTGTGACGTCTGTAAAGGGGGACGTTATAGGCATTGGTATCAGAGTGAAATTTTGTTTTCAATTCATATCGCCACACGTCAGTCCAAGTCCTCCAAGTAAGTATGTTTTAAAGTTTAATGATAAGATGTAAGTATGATGATAAGAATAAGGTTTAGATGTTAAATGATAATGCCTTAGTAGTGAAAACTTTTCTCATAATGTAGAAGATTGTTCCTAAAATCCTAACACTTTTAGGAAATTAACCATGGATGCCACAGAAGAATGCAAACCCGCACCCAGACCAACGAAAGGTTGATGACGATGATTGACGAGCTGCAAAGATAGCTAGAGGAACAAAGAAGAGAGATTACTGAATTAAGGGCTAATGGCCTCAACGGCAAACCATGAGGCAACAATGAGCCACCTCCTCCTCCTCCTTAGCCGCAAGTCAATGAAGTTTCGGCTCCTGCTGCTGAACCCAGAGCGGCCTATCAGGAACCACTCTTAGTAAGATGGAAGAGGGTTAAGCCAACAGACTTGAAACACCCGTTATTTTAACGGGTATGATTTTGTAAAAATCATATGAATGAAATGTCACTTTAGCATTTTTACTAAGTCTCTATAGTAAATATTTAAAATCTATCTATCACTGATTTCTACCAACCTTGTCCCACTGCATTAATGCTTAATTAAGTAGCCTCAACTACTTGGAGACATAGAATTAATTCACCTCAATTACCAAGAGACATCGATATGTTTTCTCAACCACCTTTTTAATGCTTCCTTCATCTTCTTCTACAACTTGCCCCGTTTGGCCCCTCAATTATGTTGACATTATTTGCTAAAAGTCTCCATGGGAGAAATGATAATATTTTCTTTTAATGCTCATTTAATTCTCTCTTGCTCCTTAATTATTTTGACGTCTATTTATTCAACCATCACCACTCTGTTCTCTAGTTTCTCATTCTTTCCTTTCTCACTTCAATTTCCAACTAAAGACACAAAGCATAAAGCTCTCTTTGCAACGCCACGTTTAAAGCCGTTTTGGAGTCAATTCAAGCTTGATTTTTAACCCAAACTTTGGTGTTTTTCAAAGAAGTTTTGAGGTACGTTTTCTTTAATTCAAACTTGATTTTTAGTATGTGTTTTTCTCTATCTTTAATGTATAATTTACATGTTCAAAGTTCATGCAAATTTCTAATTATGTTAATATGCATATTTTAGCATGTTTTCATCATTATCTATAAGAAAGGCTAAAGATATGGTTTGATAATGATTTTAGTATAAAACTCATGAGAATATGTTTATTATGATTCTACAATGCATGCTGTATATTTTAGAATGATCTTGAGACTTTGAACAAGGATAATATGCTTTGAGTTAAAGAAAAACTTAATACTCCATAAACCTTGTATTATCTTTATGAGCAGTAGCTCTTTCTTGAAATTCTAGGATTAGATAAAAATAAATTTTGTAAATTGGTTTAGATATTTTAAAAGTAGACATCTTAAGCTTTCCAACGAGCTATCATGAGCCTAAATCGGAGTTATATTTTATTTTCTATGAAATTTTCAATTCTCGGGTTGGAAACTAGAAAACCTACCAGTGGCAGTATACCATCCGTCTATCTTAAGTAAACCATCTATTAACCCATGAGCTAATTGTGAATAATGAACCCAAACTTGTTCACCTTCTAATCCCTGAATGTCTTGCAACCTTTTCAAAACCATCCTAAGTAATTCATGAATCTTATTAGAGACTGGAATATATATATAAATATATTTACACTTAATTCATTTATGAATGTAGTTACATGTTGTGCTTTAGTTTTAATTGTCCTTATGCACACCTTAGGATCAAGGGTGTATGGAGCTTACGTTAATTAAATTCAAAAATTAAAAGATTGTTGAGAAGCTTGGAAGGTAGGGATTCTATTACTCATTTTTTGTAAGGTTTTTATAGAATTAAAATTGATTGTTTTACTACAAGATATATGTATCTATGTTGAACTGTTATTATATGAGAATCACATATGAAACTATGACATGAACTCACCCTATATTGATTAGCAAGGAACATAATGAATTAACATATGTTGTTATAAGTTGGAAAGCATGGTTAGGAAAATTGACTCTATAAATAACGATGGAACATTGAGAAATGATGAGACGTGAAGAGGGCGGCGGTTACATCCTTGGGCACAAATACCCTAAAAGGTAAAATAGGGGGAAGGTGATGACGCTTCCTTAGGTCGAAAGTCCTAGAATGCACTGTACAGGAATCGACTTGGTGAGGACTCGGGGCTTGATGTCCCCTCACTGGAATACCCTCGAAATGTTTGGAGGGTAGCCAAGCACGCCCATTTGGGTTTCGATAAGTGAAGTGTTACTTTTTTTAATGTGGATACCTAGGAATAATGATGAATTGTAATATTTATATGTATGTACAAGTGTGAAACCTAGTAATGGTTAACTATGGTATTCACAAGATATGATCATAATAAACCTTATAATCTAGTATATGATGTAAATTAACTAACCATGCAGTTTTAATGTGGTACTGAATAAACCTTAAGGTGAGTAATGATTTTCCCTACTGGGCATGTCGATGCTCATCCCTATCATATTTACATCTCTCAGATGGAACTCAGTGCAACTTATCTGATGAGAAATAGGCAATAACACTGTTGATTTCGTGTTGGAAGATCTTTGTTTAATTGTAACTCATCTAGATTATGTAAGATTTGTATTTCTTTTATGATGGCTGTGTTCAGTTATTTGGGAATTGTATTATGGTGGTGATGACTGTATTTTAAATATTTGGTGCTACACTAAAAACTATGGTTTGTATTTTAAATGTTTATTTTTATTTTTATATTTGTTTGAAGACCCATAGGCATTGTTTAATAGATTTAAATAATATTGAATCTAAGTTTATTTTTATTTAATCAATACTACTAACCCCTACATAGGGGCGTTATAGAATTTTTGGTATCAGAGCTTAGGTTCAATTAACCTAGGGGGTGTAGCACCACCTTAAAAATTAATCTTTTGAAATGATTTTAAAGTTAAGTGTTAATGTCATCATCATTGGGTACTAATCCGGGTTAAATCTACGCAGCCAGTAGAAACTATGCCGTCAAGACGTCAAGTCCAATCATCTGAGCATCAACAACTGGTTGAACATGTTCAGGAAGTTGAGCAATCTGAACCGATGGAACAAGCTCAGGAAGATGAGCAACCACGACGGGCAGCATAGACCCCGCCCGCTACATCGGAAGTGAATAATCTTGGACAAATTCTTCAAGCTTTGTAAAATGTGCAAAGTCCTATGGAAGCTCGTGATCCTAAGCAACGACATTTGTCCCTACTAAAGGAGTTCATGAAGCAGAAACCTCCTGCATTTACTGGAGAACCCAATCCTGTCATAGTAGAACAATGGCTAAAGGCGGTTAAAAAGAAGTTGGATACCTTGAGGATTCCACAGGAGTATTGGGTTAGCATTTCAACATACATATTCGAGGGTAAAGCTGAAGAGTGGTGGGATCTTCAGAAGGATGACTATGATGTGCCAAACCTCACATGAGAGTAGTTCGAAACCATATTTCGTAACACTTATATTCCTCAGAGCCATAGGCAAGCAATGATGTGAGAATTCAAAAACCTGGTGCAGGGAGATACTATGGTTGCTAAATACCATGCTCGATTCATAGAATTGTCTTGCTACAATCCCAGAGCTGTATCGGATCTAATAGCGAGGTGCAAAAAATTTAGAAATAACCTGAGACCAAAAATCAGACAAATGATAGCTGCTGTCCCATATATTGATTTTCTTGAGCTTGTAGCCGTGGCACAACAGGCAGAGACAGAACTAAATAATTCTTATGGAGAGTATAAGGGTTCTGGTGGGCGTCAAGGAAGATAGGCAAGAAGGAGAAGTCCCAAGGATAGGTCACTCAACATAGTGGAGTGATTGTTGGTGGTGGATCTTCTGGTAGTGGTCGTTTTCAACCATATACTTGTCATAACTGTGGACAAGCGGGACATCTGAGGAGGAACTGTCCTAACAGCCCTGCATAATCGTTCCTTACACCAAGGCCACAAGGAAGTCATTTTGGCTCCACTGTTTGGGGAGGGAGTCAAAACCGGGGAGTACCTCAGCAAAACATTCTAGCTTCCCAAGTCTCAGTAACTCAATCTCGAGGGTTCTAACCCCAGTACAACTACCAATAGTGACCACAGGGCTCAAATTTCTACGTCAATCAGAATTTTCAACTGACTCCACAAGGTTCAGTGAATCAAGGGCCACATTTTCTAAGAAGAAATAATAATAAGACTAGTAGTAGCCAAGGAAACCGAGGAAAGAGTGATAAAGGGAAAGCACCAGCACAAGCTTATGCAATTATGGCTACAGTTGGACATGGAAAGCAGGCTGATCACTCCGTTGTAGACGGTATGATTCACGTGTCTCATTCTTGGGCTCATGTATTGTTTGATACTGGTGCCACTTATTCATTTATATCAATGTTATTTGCTTCTGTACTACAACTAGAAATAGAAACATGTAGTTCGCCACTAACCCTTAGAACACCAATGAGCGGAATAGCTGAAGTATCCATAATTTGTAAATCAGTGTGTCTTGTTATAGGAGAACATAAACTATCAGCTGATCTATACGTGATAACTATGACAGAGTTTGATGTAATCCTAGGAATGGATTGGCTAACCAAATATCAGGCAATAGTAGATTGTCATAGGAAACGTGTCTCTTTGTTCATCAAGAATGGACAAGTCATCGAATTTCAAGCAAGGACAAGAACAGTGACACCAGCCCCGGTGCTTAAGGCTTGTATTGGAGGACGAAGGAATTTCACCAATCTGGGGACAATCTTTGCTTCGAAGGGAGAACTAAAAAGGAGCGACTCATCCTTTCGCACTCCTGTGGTGGACGAATTTTTAGATGTTTTTCCAGATGAATTGCCAGGACTTCCGCCTGATAGAGAAATCGAGTTTGTCATTGACTTAATCCCAGGAACGGTGCCCGTTTCCATTGCTCCATATCGAATGGCACCTGCTGAGAAGGTGGAATTAAGAAAGCAATTGGATGAATTATTGGAAAACGGATTTATTCGAACAAGTACATCACCTTGGGGAGCTCCAGTACTTTTTGTGAAGAAACATGACGGATCGTTGAGGCTCTGTGTCGATTATCGCCAGCTTAATCGACTGACTATCAAGAACAAATACCCTCTACCTCGAATTGACGAGTTGTTCGATCAGTTAGGAGGATCTCGCTACTTCTCAAAGATTGACTTACGATCCGGATATCACCAACTGAAGATAAGGGAGGAGGACATTCCAAAGACGGCTTTTCGAACTCGCTACGGTCACTTTGAGTTTCTTGTCATGTCTTTTGGGTTAACAAATGCACCAGCGGCTTTCATGGACTTGATGAACCGTGTCTTCCGACCGTACTTAGATCAATTTATCATTGTCTTCATAGATGATATCTTGATCTATTCCAAAACTGAAGAAGAACATGCTGAGCATTTGAGGATTGCTCTCCAGATGTTGAGAGAACACGGTCTCTATGCAAAGAGAGAGAAATGTGACTTTTGGATGACAAAGGTCAAGTTCCTTGGACACGTTGTCTCTGAAGAAGGCATCTCCGTGGACCCATCCAAGATTGAAGCAGTGCTAAATTGGGAGCGACTGAAGAACGTGTCAGAGATTCAAAGTTTCCTCGGATTAGCTGGATACTATCGACGTTTCGTAGAGAATTTTTCAAAGATTGCTTCTCCATTGACAAGACTCACAAGGAAGAATGTCAAGTTCGTGTGGGACGATAAATGTGAAGAAGCATTCGAGGAACTGACGCGAAGACTCACTAGTGCACCTGTATTGATCATACCTAACAACGAGGAGCCTTACACAGTATACACTGATGCCTCAGGAAATGGTTTAGGTTGTGTGCTAATGCAACATGGTCGAGTAGTTGCCTACGCCTCACGTTAGTTGAAACCCCACGAGAGGAACTACCCCACACATGATCTTGAGTTAGCTGCTGTGGTTTTTGCACTCAAGATTTGGAGATGTTATTTATATGGCGCAAAGTTTGAGCTTTTTACGGATCATCAAAGTCTGAAATATTTGTTTACTCAAAAAGACCTCAACCTAAGGCAACGAAGATGGACTGAGTATATGGTGGATTACGACTTTAGTATCCAATACCATCCTGGAAAAGCAAATGCTGTGGTAGATGCTTTAAGTCATAAGAACAACGAAATTATAGCCAGTCTAGCATTGGAAGATTGGAGACGAGTCATCACCAGCGCCGACTTCAACTTGCAATATTATGAAGATGATGAAAGAGCTTTTCTGTTAAATGTGATAGCAACTCCTACGTTAATCCAGCAAGTAAAACAAGGACAATGGTACGATGAAGGATTACGTATGGTCTGGGATCAAATACAAAATGGTGAACAACTAGATGGATGGCAAATTGAGCCAGAAGGGTTCCTACTTTACAAAGGAAGATTGGTTGTGCCAGATGATCCTCATCTCAGACATGCAGTGTTAGATGAAGCACATCGTTCAAAGTTTGCTATTCATCCGGGAAGCACTAAAATGTATATGGATCTAAAACGACAATACTGGTGGCGAGGAATGAAACGAGATGTAGCAACCTTTGTCTCTAAGTGCATGACATGCCAACAGGTTAAAGCAGAACATCAAAAGCCTGGAGGCGAATTGAAGAGCTTACCTATTCCAGAATGGAAGTGGGATCATATAACAATGGACTTTGTTACCGGATTTCCTAAGACTCAAATGGGACATGATGCGGTTTGGGTAATTGTGGATCGTTTGACTAAGACAGCCCACTTCATCCCAATCAAAACTAGTTACAATGTCTCAAAATTATGCCAATTGTATGTGGAAAAGATAGTGACATTGCATGGTGTACCAATGTCAATAGTCTCTGATAGGGATACACGTTTCACATCAAAGTTCTAGAGAGGATTGCAGAAAGCTTTGAGAACACGACTGAATTTCAGTACGGCCTTTCATCCTCAAACAGATGGACAATTTGAACGTGTCATTCAAATTCTGGAGGATATGCTTCGAGCTTGTGTACTAGACTTTGGAACCAATTGGGCTACACAGCTACCATATATTGAGTTCGCATACAACAATAGTTACCAGGCGAGCATTGGAATGGCTCCATATGAGGCTTTGTATGGTAGGCCTTGCAGATCTCCATTATGTTGGGCTAAAAAGGAAGAACGTCTCGAACTTGGG